>JABXWE010105599.1:0-41069 GCA_014611495.1 Limonius californicus | reverse complement strand
TGCAATTCAAACTACCGTGTAAAATGATTAATAATCACCGTGATGCAAACTTTCGGCTTATCACTGCTGGCTAGTCTAAACTAGCATATATTATGAAAACAAATCCATATATAAGGCGTCAAAACGAATATATATACAAGAAACATATATGGGTGCCATTTGCTCGCATTGCGTGTAAACAGTTTTGGGTGCAAGAACGTCGTGTTAGTTATTGGTGTCACATGGTGGTTTTTCACGTATATATATATATATATATATATATATGTTAATGTGTGGTGGTAGCTCAGTTGGTAGAGCGCTCGCTTTCTGAATAAAACGTCGATTCTGGCTTGGGTTCGAAACCTAAGCAGAACTATGCAGATTTATAAAAATCTTGTCTGCAACCCACCACACACAATTTCCCAATTCAGCTTGCAACCGTGGGATCTTAATGCTAAAAACCTTCTCTAGAATTTCTGTCGTTCGGATTCGACGTTAAACTGTAGGTCCCCCGTGTTTCTACTTTAGCGCTGAGGAGAAACACGTGGCAGAGAAGAGGCTGATGCCCAGCAGTGGGATGGAAAGGCTGTTGATGAATGAATATGTTAATATAAACGACAGTTGCATTAAAATAATCATTACCAATGTATTCGTTATTTGAATTGCATATATCTCGCTTATTATTTATTTTCGGTTACAATAAAATTTCTTAAAGAGAAAATGCAATACAATATGAACATTTTACAAAATACAGTGTGTTACATTGGAAAAGGAAACAAACTAATATTGGTTCCGCTTGCAACGAAGGTCATTCGTCTTGTTTTGTTTGTCTAAAATAGTTGTGTCCCAAAAAGAAGTGACTGTTGCTTAAACATATTTTACACAGTTAATAATTATTTAAATCAACTCGCGGTGAATTCAAAAACAACCTGCCCAGTCTTTAATTGCGTACAGTAGGTAAATTGAACAGGGTGATTTTAAACACGTGCGAAACACTTAATCGTCACTACAAATGTACTTTCATAATTTGGCATTAGAACGCCACGCTTGCCGAGCGTGTTGAGGAGTGACAGTAACCAATTCTGACTATGGTTTAGAGCACCACTGTTGACCTTTATTATTGATTCCTCTGTTGTTGCTGCTTTCTTGGTTATCCACCCATCCATGTATATGACTCCCTTACTGGACCCTCAGAGAGATTTCAATGACTTCAGCCAGGCAAGGGTAATTGTGTTCCATTCTTTATGAGCATGTTGCCTACAGTACCGTACCATGCTGCTAGTTTTGATCCGCCTTGCGAATTTTGTTTCCCTAGCAGCTGTCATATCTGGTAGGCTTTCTCCGATCCGCCACCTGGGGAGGCGCCCGGTGGAGAATTTAGAAACCGCACAGGGTATTTAAAAAGAACGGCAGGATTTGGATGGATTAGGAAAGCGCAGAATAGGGACACATTGAGGCAAACAGGAAAGGCCTATGTCCAACAAGGGACGGTAATGGGCTAATGACGAAGAAGAAGAAAAAGAAGAAAAATCGGCACTCGTCCCAAGTCGTTGTGATCCCAATTCTAAAAACTATTTTATGGTTTACCTATACATTGGAATTTGTGTAGTCTTCGAGCATATAGGGTGACGTCATGAATGCGAAATTTTATTGTTTATCTTGAACCAATCCTCCACTAGCCACTGCAAACACATCTCAAAGCTGGGTTGCATTAACAGTTCGATTTCTACGTGCTGCGAGAGGTAACCATTATCTCTTGGTGTTGTTGATGTTGTCGACCTTGTCCTTGTCTTCTCCGAACATCTTCAGTTTTCAAAAAGCGATCAAAAAGTTGAGAAATTACACTTTTGCTCACACCAAATACTTGAGCAACGGTTTGCTGTGTTCGTCCACCTTCCAATTAAATCATGACTCTCCAAGCTTCTAATTCAGACATTCCATTCTTAAATGAATTTAAAATTAAAAATCACCACTAGCAAACACGAATTGACATGCATTTTACTACTCTCAATGACACTCGCGTTTCAAATTGCAGAAACAAATAAAACCGTGACAAAGCGTACGTTCCCTGTTTAAAAATGTTGTGGTTGAAATATAAAAGTTTTGTAAATGTTATTTTAACTGCATGTGTTTGTTTATTATTTTTCTATTGTGATGTTACATTACAAATAATATAAAACATTAACCTGCAAATTTTATCTAACTGAAATTATCTAAATGGTTATGCTAAGAATTCACCCACCGGTGTCCCCTCAGTTGCAAACACTTTATTCGTGTATTACTACTGCACTTTTGCTCTGCTTTTTTCACGGACACTTTCACGTCTCTTTGCACTAGCTCAAATGGTTTGATCCTCTTAGTATGGTTGCTTCGGTTCTTATCTTTTGCATCTTTTTGGCTACTTCTCATCCTCTGTAGCTGGCTGGGTGGGCTTCACCACAGTTGGCACATTTTGGTTGGCTATTGTCATTCATTTTGCATTCTTTTGTGTGATGTTTTCCAGCACATTTTACTCGTCTTGATTCTCTATTGCAGAATCTTTGGGTGTGCTCATAAGTTTGGCATTTCGTGCATTGGGAGACTAGTTGTGCGTTTGTTAGAAGTTCTATTTCAACTTTCATGACTAGGAGCCCTATTATCTCATATATTCTTTAATGTCTTCTTCGTTTCTGAAGCTTAGCATAAATAGAGGGAGGCGTTTCTTATCTACTCTCTGGTATATAGAACTGGAGAAAAGCCCTTGCCAACTCAATATTTAGAACACTTAAACTTCGGCCTTCTTAAGTAAGGATGATGATCTTCGACTATCTAAAGTAACTTTTTCTAAGGAATACCTCTGAAGAGAAGTTCCTCACCAAGTCAACAATAGAAGTCCAATACCATTGGACATCAGTGAAAGTTACCACAGATAGTTTAAGTTCTTTCGTCTCTATGAAGATACCAAATTAGTTGCTGGAGTATATACGAATATTTAGGTATTCTGTAAATTGTGGTGGTAAAGGTCTCAAGGTTCTGTATTGTAAATACCCTAATAAATTACAAATTTCAGGTGCTGCTCCAAGATCCATATGCATCATACTCTTCAAGTCAGAAGGACTGTATGGTGGAACATCACTTAGACGTAAATAAAATCAACGGAGCTTACGATGACGACGGTTACATGAAGGAAGGAGATAAAGACTTCAACACGTTTATGTTTTGCGCTTCGAAAAAGAGTGGTTCTATAACTGCGAATGGAGAAATTGATTTTGAACACATGCGACCAATGTTAAATCGTGCGGCCGGTAGGAAAATGAATGATACGTCACTGAGCGAAGTCTCAACGTTTGTTAATAATTTACTTGAAAGTTGTAAAAAAGTTGAAGGCGATGAACCTGGTGATCGTATGGTTAAAGTGCATAATTGCATTAACAGGCACTTCAAAGAGCTTGCATAAACGAACTAATTTGTTTATGCTAATGTATATAACAATTAAATATTAAGAATTAAAAATGTTTGTTTAGCTACATTCAATTGTACGGTAGATCAATAATAATTAATAGAAATAAATAGAAAACATACTGGATGGCATTTTTGTAATTACTTTTCCAGTTATGTATAATGTTTTTCAGGATGTCTTTCACTTTAGCCTTTAACCCACAGGAGGCTTCTTGTGTATTACCTATTTGAACGTTTCAATATTATAAGCAAATCGAATAATATGTTATACAGGGTGTTTGTAGATCGTTTAACATGCTACAAAATGACGTATGTTAATTAAAAACATCGTCTACTATACTAGCACCGGTATGTAAATTAAGAAAAAAGGTTTTTTTTTCTAAATTTGTGCTAATACGTAATATATTTGCATTTCATAAATCATCACAAATGGTTATCCCAACTCAAATATAACATTCATTAAAAAAGTTTAGGTTATTAGTTTTTAAAGGGAAAATGTCATACAATCGAATATACCGTGAGTTCAAAAAGTAATTACATAAGGGTTGGCCATGGAAAATAAAAGTAATGTCAACAACAAGCTTTAAAATTCATTAACTGTCATCACTGTTGTTGTTGTCATAAGTTTATATTGAAAATTCAATTAAGTTGCAATTATAATAAATTGTTTTTACAATAGAACACAAAGCATTTATGATTGAATCATATTTTCGAAATGGTGTTCCAGAGAACGGCGAATGGATTTACAGTGCGGTGCCACGTTTAGAGGAATTTCGGCAACAAATTCCAGATATTGCTGTCCTTAAAGGAGATTTTTACAGCGCACTTAGAAGATGTGTTGATGTATTCCGAGATACAGGAAGCATTACTCATAGAGATAGAGCTGGAAGGCCCAGAGTTCGTACTCAAAATACAGTTGATGATGTTCGCCAACGTTTGAACGAGCAACCCACTACATCACTACGTACACTTTCGCAAGAGACTGGTTTATCATTAGGAACTTGCCATACTATTGTCAAAAAAATTTAATGCTATTCCCATTAAAAGTCTTGCTTTACATGAGTTTGCTGCCAGCAGATCACAATAGGAGAATTTTGTATTGTCAGTGATTCCAACAAAATTTAATGAACAACGACGAATTGCTAAATTTAACGTTTTTTCTTACGAGGCCTGGTTCGCCCTTTCGGGGTATATAAACTCACAAAATATGAGGTTATGGAGTGCTGTAAATCCGCATACTTTCCGCGAATCTCTCTTGCTGTGTCTCGAAGATGTATTATCGGACCCATATTTTTCCATGAACCTGTTACTGCTCAGAGATCCCGGAATATTGTACGTGAATTTATTAACCATGAGAATGAGCTCCAGCAAGGCTACTTCCAACAGGGTGAGGGTGGCGCGACGGCCCACACCGCTCAAGAGACCCTCAATTACCTTCATGAATTTTTTGACGGTCGAATAATTAGTTTACGTTCAAATCCAGAATTTCCACGTAGATCACCAGGCTGTCCTATTTTAGATTACTTTATATTCCCCTATCTGAAAAATAATGTATACAAAACCCCTATTAACAATATCGAGGAACTGCAAAATAGAATTACGGAACGGTGTGCCAATATAACTCCTCAAATTCTTATAAATGCTTTTAATAGTATGAAAAGACGAGTAAATGTGTGTCTGCAGGATAAAGGTGGTCATTTTGAACAGCTTCGTTAGTTTTTTATGTTTATTTTTCTGTACCTGTGAATTAAAAAAATTATAATTTCCAATAAATTAATGATTACATACTTGTTATGATTTGTTTAATAGTGTAGTAATTTAGTTGTTATTGTTATCGTCTAAATTGAAATAATAGAACTAATTTCTTCAAAAATTGATTTATTCACATTTACCATACAACTTAACCTAACATAACACTGCCGGTTAGGTACTGGCGCTTGCATTAGACATTATTTTATTATTCCATTGCCAACCGTTATGTAACGTTATGTATTTACTTTTTGAACTCACGGTATCTACAAAATGTTGGTTAATTGTAAAGATTAAGATAATGTGTGTTACGCTTTAACTGGAAGTCACACATCTTGTAGTTGCTGTATACAACTAAATTGACATTACTAAACATTATTTTTATAGCTAATAACTCAGCTATTAATTTTTAAATAACACGCAACGTAATTTATGTATTCATATTTTCACAATTATAAGATTATAAAAAGAGGACAGTAATGCAAAATAAAGCATCAAGAAGGCACACAAATAAATCAAAAGAACAAAACTGGACACATAAATCACCAAAAAGGTGGAAAATAATCATTCTACATCAAAAAGTTCAAACACACATCTGTAACCCTTAAACGATTAAAATGTATTGCTGGATTTCAGAAGTTTGTATAATAATTTTAAAGCAGGTTATTCTTCTCTTCATGTGCCGTGAGTGTGTTCTTACACCATTTTTCATGATTTCATAACCAGATAATGAGCATAAAAGCCAGCCAATTCTAGAAACGCAGAAATAAATACAAAACCCCATGAACATTAAACCAGAATTAAAACTCTATTTCGTAACATTTTTTCGTAATTTTTGCTATATTATTCCGGCAAGAAGCAGTAAAAAATTCTAATAGTTTGTGTTGATTACAAATTGTATATCTGGGAAATTATATCATGTCCATTAAATGTTGTTTATTTACTTTTACCTTAGTTTTCTTCAGTAGGGAGTACAGAGAGAGGCAGGCACAATTTGGGGTGTTCTTAGGTCCTGAAGAAACAGACAAAAATCGCAAGTACACCCCTGTCACGATGGTGACAACGTTACTTGCCAAGATTTTCTTGAGCAAAAACGGGAACACTTGCAACGGCTTAGTGGAGGGAGTCACGGGATTGTGGCTTTAATCCGGCACAAGTCGAAAATACAATTTCACTGAATTGTCTTTACAAAAAGCTGATACTCTACTAATATTTTTATTCCGACACAAGTCTAGAATTCTTCTACCCCAGGCAAGAAAACGTTACGATATCTTAATTTAGCAAAGGCGCTGCCATACAACTCCGACTCCAAAAACCACGTGCGTTCACCCTCAGAAGCTTGTGCTGACTCTAGCCTTGTCTTGTAATCGGCGCCGAAATTTAAACAGGCAACCGAATCGAACGAATATTATAAATCGACTGGCGAGAAAACGCAACGCGAATCTCCAACAGCTGGAGGATTTCACCATGTGGCGAAATATGTTGTAGGATTTTAACAAATTTTGCACGTGGAACATCCGGGAAGCGTGGAATTTCCAGGGCCATTCTGCAGACAAAAGGATTCTAAGAACTGTTTTCAGCCGGCGCTAAAGACTAAACAATGCTTGACAAGCATACTCTTTCGTTAAGAAAGTGGCATCCCATAAATTATCCTTTAGGAATAATAAAAATAATAATCGATTTAAGAGCGGCAATTGTAATAGGAATTTAATTCATATGAAGCGGCAAAACTAAACGAACGTTACAGGTTGTACTTCAGTTCCTCTCCACATTTACCTGAGCATATTATAATTCAATTAAAACTCCTTTACGAGAAGGATAGGCCTTCTCCTCCTCCCCGTTCGCTCAAAATAATTTGGAATTTTGCGATGCAAGAACTATGATAGACCTAGCAATGTTTTACAATTGACATTCCTATTTCATGTTTGTTGAAATAAAAATTTTACTTCATGTTAGCAGTATTCCTAATATCAAATTTCAATCAAATTACATACAAAAATAGAGAGAGTTTATATGGTGGAAAATAAAACGTAACAAGTTGAAATTTTAAGAATTGCTAGGTTCACTTACAATTTTAACATAATTATTACGCGGTTTATGTTTACATTATAATTTAGTTTGTACTTAAAAATCTTATTAGGAAAGTAGATCATTGATATTGCGTATTTGGAGATAACGCACATTTACTGGTTAACCTTCGACGTTTAATAGAGTACATAAACAACGATGTCATCAAATCTACAAATATTTTTTAGTTAACATGCAAACAACGGTCATCTTTGCATTTCTACTTATTTGCAGTAAGGAGGTATGTAAATTTTGAATTTTCTATTCTTCTATAACTGGTTAACCAATAATATTAGAAAATAGTAAATTTGATAAATTTACCAGTCATTATCTAGAATGAAATTTGCTTACATATACCTACTTGTTAATAAAAACGTTAGAAGTAGTACGTCGTCGCTTTACTATTTACACTTTCCATATCATACGATTCCAAGTTTCTGACTCCTACTCTGTTTTTACCTGGAGAACATTTTACTTTTAGAGGTATTAGCTAGCTTCCTTTAAAGAATTTTATAAATACTTCGAAGTGAGGTAGAAAGCACCTCAGTACCATAATCTTATCGTATAATGTATCCCCTTAACATAAGGCATGGCCATGGCGGGTAGGTAGAAGTTTAAACCGGAAGGTATATTAAAAGACCTCACTTGTTTTGGTACACTTTTACATAAGGTTCAAAAATAAACTCCAACTATATCCAGCAGTATATTATCTACTATGGTTTCCCTCCACATAGGGTACAAAAAATATCTCCAAAGGTACGAGGGGAACTCAAATACTTATCTATCTAGGCATGAAAACAATGATTGCTGCCTATGCTATTAATGATATATGTATTTGCACAATATTTTGACAGTTGCATATAGAATTTTTTTCAGACCTGCACACTCATTTCAAAATAATGTGTTTACTTGTATGATAGGCAAATAAACACATTTGCCTAGCTTGTATTAACAATGAATGTTGTAAAACTTCAATCCAAAGTCTAATAAAATTCTAGACAGAAGAATGGAACGTTCCAAAAACTATCTTTGACAGGATGACGGCGGTGTATGGAGAAGAAGCTATCTACGTCTTATTACAAGGTTAAATTTTGGTGTAAATAATTTCGTTGGGATAGGGAATTCCTTGAAGATGACTCAAGATCGGGCAGACCTTGAGATGCGACTAATGAAGAAATGTGCCAGAATGTTGAGACTATCGTGCTGAAGGATCGACGTTTAGAAGTTGCAACTACATCTTCAGAATTAGGAATTTCTGAGGAAAGCGTCATTGCCATATTACACGTTAAACTAAGTTTGTCTTTACTGACACCTTTGTCAGCACGGTGAATTCTAGGGCTCCTAACTCCCGAACAAAATTGCACCACCAACAAATCGACCACCTACGTCCACTTCAGAGAAGAGTAACAAGCATGTTAACTGGTGAGGAACTTGAATTCATTACTGGCATCCTAAAACAAAATATGAATCTACGCAATGGGTCCATAAGGGTTCTCCACCATCCAAAAATGCAGAATCCAACCTTCTGCTGGGAAGTTAATGGCCACAATTTTCTGAGACGAAGGGAATATTATTGGTCTATTATATACCTAGATAGACAATACCTACTGGAGGAACTTCAATACTCTAAAAATCTAGGAAACGCCTTTTGTGAATAACGCCAACATTTCTGTCAGAAAATCATCTTGCTCTTTCATAACAATGGACAAGTACACAATGCTCGAAAGGTCGTACCCGTTTTAGAAGAATGTGGTTTTCTGGACATTGATCACTCACCGTACAGTCCAGGTATGGCACCATCTGATTTTTATCTGTTCAGAAAACTGAAGAAATATTTATGAGGACGAAGATTTTACTCAGATAACGAATTGAAATAGGCCGCCGATGTCTACTTCATCTGGTGTTGATATATGTAGATGGATATTATATTGACATATTATTACAATTTATGTGTCTCTTTTGTTTCATGGCTTGGTAGATAATTTTTGAGTTGCCCTCGTATATTAAAAGACTTTTATATTTTTCAAAAAAACTACATACACGATTGAAAAAGTTAGTCCAGAGTTATATTTAAGATAGTTCTGCACGGCTTTAAATAAGCTAAAACATATTCATTAACTAAATTCAAAGATGTATGAGAACACTTCGGTTAAAACGTCTAAAACTACTCGTACTTCTACTATTACATAAAAAGTAGAGGTACTGCTTCTTTAAATTTTAATTGCAAACTGTTTCACAACCAGACGAGCATCATCTGTTCAAACGCAAAGATACATGTATTACATATTATGAAGGATTAAAAGAAGATTTGGGACTTATTGTAACGCTAGCCCATAAAATTTCCACTATTGAAAAATCAGTAAAATTATGGTACGGTGATCTAGAAAACTTTTTAAACTACCCTAAAGTAGAGTAGAATTCTTAGACGAATATATTATCATACGTTGCATACCACTTTCAGTTAAAAGAAAAACTTTTAAACGAGGTAGAACAAACACACATAGTTCTCAATATATATTCAACATCTAAAGAAAAGTAAAAATACCAACCAACATCATTGCTACATTTTTTCAACCTTTAGGAGTCACAGTATACTATTTTTCATGACAGTTTACGACCTGTATTACATTCTTCTTCTCCAAATCATTTCGAATGTTCTGTATTGTATTGTTTTAATTGTAATTTTTTTGGTTTCTTATGATATTTTATACAATCCTTCTATTACCTGCTTCTAATCCTATAATTTTAAAATTGCAGGTACGCCTCGACGATCCGTATGCGTTATTCGGCACAAACGAGAGAAAATGTTTAGATGAACTTAATTTAGACGTTCATAAAATCACGAAAGCTTTAATAGCGTCGGTTATGTTAAAGAAGGCGATGAGGATATCAACACGTTTATGCTTTGTACTTCGAAAAACACTGGCACTGTGACCGCGGATGGATCAGTAGATTTTGAACGGTTGCGAACGATTTTGAGTCATCAAGCTGAAAATCTGTATCAGCACTCTCCTGAGGAAAACTCTAAATTTTTAGATAACATAATAAAAACCTGCGAGACAATTGCAGGATTTGATCCTGGCGATATTATTGTTAAGGTACATAATTGTTTGATCACGTATACTCTGGGGCTGTAATACATTACGAGTATTTAACATATATTTGGTATAGTTCTATGTTATTATATTTTTTTTATACCTGCGGTTAGGAATGTTTAATAAAAACAAGTATAAACAACTATTAACTGCCAGTAGATGTTTATAAAGGGTGTATATGTTATTATATTTAATTTCTTGTTCTTTCATACAGCTCCAAGACTTTTCTAAGAAGATAAACAATTTCATAGGTTTATTAAAGTTATCTTTTGTGTTGAATAAACATACCAAATGTTGCAACAGCAATGTGAACATTAACTGAATTATAAATTAATGAAGTTTGGCGAGCAAGCGAAATATCAGATTTAAAAAGCTTCAAAGCTGCGGTCTTCATATGACATCAACCCGTGCGACAATTTAAAGTAGAAGTCACAATAGCGTATATTCGCCAGCGGTATTCATTGTGTTTTATCATGTTTTAGTAACCATGTTAAGGTTGTTATCTTCAAGTTCCTTATTATTTTGCTATACTGAGGTACGAGGTCGGACAAATATGAAACGGAATTGGCACTACTACGGACGCTATAAGAAACTGCAGACTGTTTCCAAATCGTATCCAAACTGTAGCTGGAACAACTTAGTGCAGCTGTCACATGTGACACAAGTCAAACATGGAGCAGAGAGCAAACATTAAGTTTTATTTCAAATTGAGGAAAACGGCCACGGAGACATTCGAGATGTTGAAAACCGTGTGCGGCGATGAGGCCATGTCCCGTACTCGCGTTTTCGAGTGGTTTGCCAGATTTCGTGAAGGTAGGCAGGACCTTTACGATGATCAGAAGTCGGGTCGTCCGATCACAACGAAAACCCCCGTAACAATCGAAAAAGTCCGACAACGTGTGGCGGCTGATCGACGACTGACACTGAGAATGATGGAGCAGGAGCTGAGTATTAGCCGTGAAACCATTAGAACCATTTTGGAGAAGGATTTGAAGAAAAGGAAGGTCTGTGCCAAATTTGTCCCGTACAATTTGACCGCTGAGCAAAAAGGGCATCGAGTGGACACCTCTCGCTACTTCATTGCAACAGCTAACAATGACCCAAATTTTCTGGATTCAATTGTTACTGGTGACGAGTCGTGGTGCTTCCAGTACGATCCAGAAAGCAAGAGACAAAGCATGGAATGGCGACCGAAGACGTCTCCCAGGCCAAAAAAATTCCGTCTCCAAAAATCGAATGTTAAGACCATGTTGATCACTTTCTTTCGACAGCAGTCAAGGCATCATCCACAAAGAATTTGTGCCACCGGGTGTCACCGTCACTAGCCTGTACTACAAGGGCGTCATGACGCGTTTATTAAAACGCATTCGACGTGTGCCACCGCATTTAGCAGCCTCCGGAAAGTGGCACCTTTTACACGACAATGCCCCTGTGGATTCTGCCTTGATTATGAAGACGCTTTTGGCGACAAGAAATGTCCTAGTCTTAGAACTTCCTCCCTATTCGCTGGATCTGTCTCTAGCGGACTTCATGCTGTTTCCTCAGCTGAAATTGACCCGCAATTAAACGCACTTCCTCGCGACAACTGTAAGCAGGCTTTCCGCGACTTGTATCGTCGATGTCAACGGTGCGTAGAAGTCGAAGGAGATTACTTCGAAGGACACAAGAGGTATTTTCACCTATGGCTACGTCACATGCTTTGTATTTGATCAATCCCGTTATATATTTGTCCGACCTCTTATATCAACAAATACATATTAGACTACAAACTAGACCGACTAGAGGCCGTATCGTCGAATATGCCATAACTCCTAGGTATGTAGAGTGAGCAACAAAAAAGTTCTAAGAAGAATGCGTTAAACAACAGGATATTTTAATACCGTACAAAGGCGCAAACTCTAATATTTAGGCAATATCATGAGCAACGCCAAATAGTGTGTAAAGGCAGAATCAACAGACGCTGCCTAATAAGCCACAGACGTATATCCTGGATAAAAAATCTAAGGGATTGGTAAGGATTAACATTCAGAGCAACTGAAGAGTCTTTTCTCAGAATAGTATGCATTTAATGAAGAAGAGGTATGTGAACTTTTTCAAGTGATAGTAGAAAATAGTAAAGAAAATTTTATATATTCAATTGTTAAGAATTTCCTGGCTTCATTGAAACCAATTCGCAACGATTTTACTAGCAAAGCTATGACTATTTTTCTGTATTCGATGCCTAAAATTTCAACCTACACCACTCTTATTTCTGGTAATACATTCTGTGATTCCAACTGAGAGAGAAATTACGTTAATTCCTTTACACCACACTGGTTTGGTCAAACATGGTGCTTAGTATTGTATTGTAAAACTTTGTTAATTCGATGATTAACTGTGCTGTGTTATATTACCAGCATATCAACATATCAACAAGGTTGCTAACAAATTTGTGGTAATATTAATAAATAAAAATTGAATTAACAGTGTGATAATTTATGACACAAAGTACAAACAGAACCCACAAATTTGTATTTCACAATTTTTTTTCGTTTATCAAGTCTGGCTAAGCAGACAATACCTTATGCCAGTGACAAGAGTTATCGTAGAATGGGATGACCTTCTTAAGAACAGCATAAATAAGTTGTGCTGGAAATACTACCAATCAGTTACTGTTAATATTGATTAGTTGAATATTTTAAAAGAATGGTCAAGTTAATTTAGACAGTGAAGAATTCGCTTGCTATACTTTATGGATTGCAGCAAGTGGAACCGCAGTAATGTAAAAAACTGATTATTTTCAACGCGCTATTGTTATTTTGATAATCGTGTTTCCTGGTTATCGAAATGGAACAACTTTTACACACTTTCCGAAAACGAATCTATGGATTTAATTTTTTTTATACTTAAAGTACAATTGTTTGAAAGATATTCAAAATGACGTTAGCTAAGGTAATAACTTCGACCTTAACCTAACGCTTATTAGGTAGCTTAGTCGCGCTTCTCTAATGTACAACAGTTAATTTTATTGCACTATATTACGTTGTTTACGAGATATTGGGGATGTATCTTTTTCAAACGAACGGCCTGTATGGTAGAAGTATTCCTGATAAATAAATACCCTTGAAAATAGAGAGAGAGTTTGTTCGGTGAAAAATAAAATGTTGAAACTTCATACATTTCTCATAAGATTTAAAGGTTTAAAAATAGCCATTAACATTATATTTCGTATAGTTGGTTGTGTAAATATTATTTACTCGCTCCAAAAAAGAGATTGTGGGTTGGATATTTGGAGATAACATACATTTAGTATAGTTAACCTTTGACGTTTAATAGAGTATATAAACAATGATAACACGAACCTACAATTATTTTTACTTAACATGCAATCGACTATCATCTTTGCGTTTCTACTGATTTTCTGTACTGAGGTATGTAAAAATTTCCTATTATTTTATGATAATAAAAGTGTTAAAATTTACCGGTATCTAAAGTGAAATTTGTGTATACATGGGCTCTACATGATACTATAAAGAACTTTATAAATACCTCGAGATGCGGAAGAAAATACACCTGACCCCTTAGCGTATAATGTACCATCTCTTCAAGAGGCGTGACGATTACGCAGAGGCAAAAATCGAAACCCAATGGTATATTAAAAGACCTAAATGTGAGTACCCTTCACCTAAGCTTCAAAAATAATCCCTGACTATATCCAGAGGTATATTTAAAATCGCCTACCTTTACTATGGTTTGTCTCCATATAGCGAAGGAAAACTATCCCGAAATAGTTTCGCACACCTTACGAAGTTCGGTATTTCACAAAAATATAGATATACGTGTATGCTAACCTGCAGGTGCTTACTTAAAAATATAAAACAGTGTTTTAACTTGAAAACATATTCGTTCCTAAAAAATAATGATGTCTTTCATTTAACCTATTAGACAGTTTGAGGGCACGATATTAAAATATACACAGTTAATTATCTGCAATGGATTTCATAACATTATTGGGCCTGCCTTCTGATCATAATCGTATATCGCCATTTTGGGCGCGGCCAACAAAGTGTTAAGAGAGTGCGAGATTTTAGTCACGTTCTTCTGTCGGTGTTTTTTGTTCGATCCTGATCTCATTTCGAAGTTTTGATTGGTATCGGTAAAGTGTCCCTTACGATAGTTCGGCACTTTGTACATCGTCGGCGTTTCGGTTCTAATATTATTAGGCGCTTTGGGAAAGAGTCTATTACGAAATAGTCATATTAATGGAGGCGCATGGTTTGGCCGTAATTCCGCTTTGATGCTAAGTTATCAATCCCCGTGGCGTCGTTTAACATTGATCAGCGTTTTGGCCTTAGTCGGCGAAATAGTCTTAGAACACCAGTCGACATTATGAGGCGTGGCCTTGTCGGTATTTTGGACATTTGAAATATAGAGTCAGCATCACATATTAATACTATCAAGTTATTACCAGTTATTCGAAAAATTCTGGAAGGCCGCACCGAAAGCGTATACGTAAAACAACCATACCCACTGGCAGGCTGCAGATTGACGTACAGTTGAACCCCCGTACAGTGAACCTCCATTTAGCGATTATTTCTATAAAATGATCTTCTTGATTAGTTTTTGACCTTTAGACTCAGTTACACGTAAAAGTAGCTCTATGTTATTATGTAAAGCCTTCATATCGTGATGTGTTTTTTTTCTAATTGATACGGATTACTCAGGTAGACAGGTACAATTTTGAGCGAATTATAGTGATTCCACAGTTAATAGCGGGTTACAGAATTAAATAGAATAGGACACCAAATATACTGTTTCTCCCTTTCTGTTGTATTACTTATATGCGAATTTTAAATATGCCCCAAATATTTCCCCTATCCACGAGTTACCGAAACAGAAGATAGAGTTCCCTAAGTAAAAGAAAAATGCGGATGTGCTCGTTTACCTGTTTATAACCGGTCTAAAAACGAAACATTGACCTTTTCCGCATACGTCTTCACCAGTCATTTGACGGGACTCTGTAGAGCCGTTCAAGTTGATTACGCCTTTTGATACTGTTCTTTGATGTGCTTTAATACATAAAGCACAGTTGCACCGCTGTGCCAGCAAATTGAGTGGACAGGCGAAATAAAACTAGCATGTTAACTATGATGACTTTCATTAATTTATAATTGCAACTTTATACATACTACGAGGAGCCCTGCGATGGGGGCAAGCTACTCCTCGAGCACTTACAACCCAACTGGTCTAAAACTGCTGCCAATTTTCCTTACCCAGTAAGCAGTATACTAACAAACTGAACACAAACAGTTCTCGGAATAGAGAAGTAGCTTATATAATATAAAAGACCACTTAACTAAATGTGCCTGAAGTAAGAGCATTTGCAGGTAACCGCTTGAACTAGACAAATATTCATACCTGACACAAAGTACAGGTAAAGTCTTAGCGTATGGCGGACTTTAACAGATAGGCATGTTGGTTGGGGTGAAGTGATCGGTTTGGAATAACTTTCTTCTTAGATACTGATGGAGTACATTTTCCATGCCTTTTAGCAGGAAAGAGGTAAAGCGAATGGATCTGTATGACTTGGATTGGGTGTTGGAGCGCCCTTCTCCCTTAGGTATAAAGACCCTATTTGACTCTCTCCACGTTGTAGGTATATACCCGTGGTAGTAACTTCTCTTATATAATTTACAAATTATGAGCAGCAGGTCCTCTATATATTTCTGTAATAAAGCCAGAAAGGTGCCGTTTCCGCCAGGTGATTCAACGGTTTAAAGGCAAGAATTCCCCAGTTAACTCTATTTGGCGAAAACATTTTATTGCCCAGACTTTTGAATTTGGGTGAGGACGTATTATGTCCTCTATCTCTGGGTCTGGTTCGTTCGACCTGTAATTTTGAAATCCGGGGATATGGGTGTTTAATAATAACTCTAGCATTTCTTTCGTGTTCTCAGTAAAGAGTCCATCAGCCTTCTGAAGCCGGCTATTAGCTGTGGAACCAATATATGAAATACTACTATAATAGAAGTTGTACCTTTCTCCAACTAATGGACAATGATCTTATGACGCCATAGGATAATCTTTGGTTTCCACATCTCTTAATATAGAGTTAATCTACCATTGTACGTGCATTTGTTAGTTACTACTATTAAAGACAAGTTAAAGGTATTAGAAGATGTCGATAAGGGTGTCAAATAAAAAATTGTCTCCGGAAAATTGGGTATTATTGCCAACAACGTGACGGTAATCGTTAAAAAAGGCGAAACGCTATTAACAGAACTAGGAACTTGAGTCTGTCTAAAAGCTAATTGGGTTATGTGTTGTTTAGTTTTATAAGTAAAACATCACTTAAAATGTGCTATCAAATATATGAGATTAATTTCGTATTAAAATGTGAATTCTATATAGTGAAGTTTCTATATACTGATTTTTTTTTGAGTTATTTCCAGCATTTATATATGAGAGTTCAACAGTATTTGGGTTCATATAGAACATTAATAACACAAAACTTATTAACAAAGTATTAATACATAACATCACATACATGGCACAATCTCAAGTATTTGAATATTTTATTTTCTGCATCTGGTATGCGTTTAAATGTATAATTATTTTTTAAGGAATCTAGCGTTCACCAACTCATAAATATAATACTGTAGCCAAAGGTGGAAAATCACAAATTAACTGTAAGGTGCAATATTATTTATAAAGTTAATTCATTGTAATCCTAGCTGATAAAATATCCACCTATGAAAACACAGTAAAATTATTCTATAGGTACAAAACTCTAACACACATAACACTACTCTGAGGTAGAATATAATTCTTAGGCGAGTATGTTATCACAACTTATATACCAAAAGCAACTGCCTTACCTACTAAACGAGTTAGAATTATGCGAAAAAATTCTTTGAGGTACGTATGTAGTGCTGCCTCCCAATATGTGTTCAATCTCTAAAGAAAAGCAAAAACACATGTCAATTTCAATTCTACATTTTTTCAAACTTTAGGAAGTACAGTGTACTGTGTTGTCACCGTTCAGAGTACCTAAGAGACATGCAAACGTACTAAGCTCTTATCTTTCTTCACTAGATTATTGTATTCTTCTTGTAATTTCTTTATTTTCTTGTGGTATTTTATGTGACTCTTGTATCTCTTGGTTCTAATCACATAATTTTGAAATTACAGGTACGCCTCGACGAGCCGGACGCATTATTCGATACAAATCAGAGAAAATGTTTGGAAGAACTTAATTTAGATGTTCAGAAAATGAGGAAAGCTTTCAATGGCGTAGGCTATATTAAAGAAGGCGATGAAGACATTAACAAGTTTATGCTTTGTGCTTCGAAAAAGGCTGGCACTGTCACTGCGCATGGATCAATAGATTTTGAACAGCTGCGAACGATTTTGAGTGATCAAACTCAGAAGCTGTATCAGAATTCTCCTGGCGAAAACACAAAATTTATTGATAACATCATAAAAAACTGCAAGACAGTTGTAGGATTTGATCCCGGAGATGTTGCTGTTAAAGTACATAATTGTTTAAACAGGCATATTGTGGGGTTATAATTTATTACGAGCATTTAATATACATTTGGAATAACTTTATTATATGTTCTGTAATTTACGCTGCGTTAAAAATGTTTTATAACAATAAATGAAAGCAATAACTTGCTACCATAATTTTCCACAATGTGTATATTAGGCTGGTACGAAAAGAAGAGATTTTATTTATTTTTTGATTTTATGAATGTCACAGTTTTTAGAAGGCGTTATTTATAATCATAAAAGACTATGCAAAAGCTGGAACGGATATTTTGGCATTTTCATATTCCTCTAAGGGGTCCAAGTTTTGGGAAAAAGTTCAACTTTAATTTTATTTTTCAAATAAAACTAACTATCCACAGATGCTTTTAGGGTAGCTAGGCGTAAGCTTGCATATCGTTTGGAGAAACCTACTAACGGATTGCGATGCGATTATCCTCTAAGCTGAGGCAAGGTGCGAATTTAGTGTTACCACTTATGTATTGGGCTGCAATGGCAATATCCGCTTTTATATCCCATGAAGTGTTATATCTGTCTACCCGAATGGTTGCGTCTTATCTACTTGTTATTATGTGTGGTTTACAAGCACTGAGTTCCTTTATTGTTATTATACAAGATAGGTGTGTCTATGTAAGTAGTTTTTGGAAACAGTATCGTAGTTAACATAAGTAGCTATATCAGTAAATAATGTGTGTGGCATGCTTAATCATTATTACCCTGGCAATGATTGGGGGAGATAGTCAGCTGGCAGAGGTAGCATCTTGAAGGCGCCTATATCGAATTCTTACTATTACTATGAATGTTACATTAATGCCAGGAGGGCATCAGCTGACTTTTACATGGGGAAAAACGTCGCTAATTATACTCTCCCCTTCGCATGTAAGGCTGATGGAGAATGTCCCTCTGCCACTCGCTGTAGATAACAGTGTCTGGCTGGACCTAGTCCAGTTGCAGAGTTCCCTTGGAGGATTTTGTGCATCAGAAGATATATATATATATATATGTATGTAACTGTAGTAATTATTGGCTGCGGCCACAACAGCTAACCGGCAGATGAACATCCGTGCATCCGAATCCTGTTGGAATCCCAATCTAGGAGTAGGGGACTGCAGTACTCGCAGTGAATACAAGTGGCCAATATTTGTTGATAGGTCAGCAAGTCTCTGTTTTATTATCTGTTGTTATCTGTCTATCGCCGCCAGTGAGTTCTGTTCGCATCCGCTGTTTGTTTACCCACAAACTGCATAAATGAAATGCAGAAGCGCTGCAGCCGTTTTTAAATTCAAAATTCAGTAGCTTTTATTCGCCCCCGTAAAGTCGACCTTAACAATCATAACTTTCTTTATTTTCCTGTCTGTCTGTGCTATAAATTTTGTATTTTTCAGAAAAAACTGACACTGTGAAACATAAATAAGTTAAATTAGTCACCCTTTTACGGATCTATTAATCTGCGGTCAATCAGTATCGATGAATTTCTGGCGCATTCTGTATATTAGAATCAGTTTTAATTATTAATATTCAACTTATTGCAACAGTATTTTGAAGTTGTCGATTAAATCATATCAAATCCTATTAACAATTTTACATTTCTTGACGTTTGCATGAAATGAACGAGAGATTACCATTTAATTAAGATTCTGAACTAGGAGGCGTCAACAATTCTTGAATTTAATTTCCTTTTAATAATCGAATAAGGGGTAAATCTAAGTGAAATATATTCTGTTGGGGATGAAAATGAAGTAAGCGTGGTAACTTCCCCCTAAACAATTTTCGATAACAGCAACACAATGCAACATACCAAGACTAAATCTGTAAACTGAATATTAAAAAAATTATGCTAACTAATTTTCCGTATGTTGTTATTGTCGAGTGAAATACAAATTCTGGGCGAATGGAAGGAAACGTAATTAAAATCTCTCTTTTTGCTTTCTTTCATAAACGGAAAATGAAAGGTTTAAATCTCTTAATGCCACTTTTGTAACTTTGCATCCTTAGGCGCCGAATTCTAAATTAGAAATCGGCTACAAAAAATCGGATTTTTAATTAAGCTCTGGCTATAATCAAAACTCCCCTCTCAAAAACATCAACAGCAGTAACTTCCGAGTAGAAAGAAAATTGCAAAGCTGAAAAACGAGCAAAAAGTTCTTGTCGTGTTACTTAGCAAAGAAACAAAGTCCGCAGGGTGCATAACGAATTAGCAAGCGTTAAAAGAGATAACTCAGAGGTAATTTAGAAGTCCAGTAAATGTTCGGAATTTTAATTTAGTTTAAAAGTACCAGACAGGCGCGCTTAACTAGCACTTTTTCCGAAGGAAAACTTTCCACTTTCTACGTGACAAATTAGCGGTTAGAAAATTTTGTCCGGAAAGAAAGACAATCTTTGAAAAAGTCAAATTAACGATGAAATGTTCAACTATGGCACTCGAAAATGTTGTAGTTTGAGAAGATCGAGTTTCCACAATCAACTTGCTGATATTTATTTGATATGCAAAGGGATGCATAAAGAATGACTACATGCAAAACACATTTACATTTATACAGACATGAAAGCGTATCTATTTCAATGGTTAATTGATTTATCTGTGATAGTTTTAATCACCAGATTGGGCTAGTACCGACAGAGGTAGATACTGAATTCATTGTGTTGGTTAAAACAATTATTGTAAACTAATCAATATGCATAATAAACCCATTTCAATTTAGAGCTACAAATTTCACGACAATACATATTTTACCAAAATGTTGGTTGTTTGTATTTGTTTGTACATATGAATGTTAGGGCGGTTTTTATTTTATACGTTATTTTGTTCTTCCTTATGAAAAAGTTAATATTAGATATTTTGTTATTACGCAGCATTTTAGAGGTTGCTGCTAAGCATTTAAATTTTGGATTTTTGAAAAGTAACACACGCTTTTGTTGTACATAGGTGTTGTTGAGTGTTCACTAGTCAGTGTATGTATGTTTATGCAGAACACTAAAATTCACTATAATAGACCAACATTGTGGATTTTTGAATTTCATGATATTTCAGCACAAACTGTATCAAAAATACTGTTTTCGTCCTTCGATAGTAGTATTTATTTATTGTATTCTTCTACCAATGCCATATCCCGCTCTGTCATATCACTGACAACTCTAATTGATCGAATCATTTATTTTTTCGTTTCTCCACATGCTTCTTGAGAAACTCACTGACTCAAGTTCTCCGATAGTGATAGATCAAAGAGTGTTGGTTGATAAGTATTGTAGATTTTTCGTAGTAATAACACCAGGATGAGAATCTACACTCAAACGTTTCAGCGGATACACCATTCCCTCGTTTTTCAAAGCTACCACCATCTTGAGTTTTGTTTCGATAGAATCATTTTTATTAAAGAAGGCAAGCTCTACTAGTTATTCTGACAAGTACTACAGGTGACCAAGGAACGCTTTCGACATTGCTTTAATCACTTTATTGTACTTATTACGAACTTATAGGAGTTGCAGGTAGTTTCTAGGTACGTAACATGCTGATACTGCCTGAAATCAATATTTGGTAGCTTATATGTGAGGAAAACTACCACCTACATGCAACAATTTATTTACAACAAATAACAACAATTTCCAGATAACAAAATCACGAGAGAAAATAAAAATAATAACTGCACGCTCACTGCTGCTGTACTGGAATGGTTTTGCGTACCTTCGCACGCTATCTTATAACTTATAAGGGTAAAATGATTTACGTCAGCAGCATCGGAAAGTACGCGTTTTCACCAGAGGAATGTGGCTGCTATTGTTAAGCATCCTCTCTGGGAATTTCGGAGGGTAGCTTGCGTCGCTACAAATATTTTACTTAACTGTTACTACAATGCAAATATCACGAATTCCCTTCTTTTTTTGTAAACTTGAATTGATCTCTGAACAAATACACATTTAAAGAACAAATTGGTTTTTCCATCCATGCAACACTATGAGGTGTGCCAGGTGCTCTGAAATATATTCTTTTTCAGAGACTGAGGAACATAATTGCAAGGTTTAATAATTCCTTGTAGTCACCTTAAGGTTCAAATTTTTCAAGGTATTTCTAGGCAAAAGTGATCATGTCAAAGGTAATATTTCTTATTTCAGTAATAATGGTAGAATAGAAGTTTCAGATTCTGTACTTTTAAATTATGTACCGGTTGAAGACCATATCGCCTGAACAACCACTGCTCCTAGCATAATATCCGTGATGTGGTGATAAGAAACCAACTGTAGCATTTCTTCTTTTATATTTTGTTCTAATAGAATCCATACTCCGTTTCTTGGCGCAGTTTTTACTGCAATAGCATGAAGCTCGTACATTTTATTTTATTGCAATGTATGGAACGTCAGTAACGGTAAGAGAAAGCGATGCGGTTATATTATGTTAAAAGAATGGTTCAGCATCGCAAGGACTGCTAGAATCTACACTAAAATTTTAACTTTAATATTCAGTATAACCCACGAAAGCTAAAGTGTTTGTTTTTCAATTAAATTAAACCAAATTTGTCAGCACAATTTATACAATAAAGACAAACTGTTTTCAAAAACTAATATGCGCCACGCGTTTATGCATTATTATGCAAAATATCAACGTCATTCATACTTTATTGATTGAAATAGTAAAATACCTCTTCTTTTATTCTTTAATGACAATTGAATGAAATTATGTTTCGAATAGCTCTACAAACCTTGCAGACTTATTATTTACTTCACTATCCTCACATAACCAAAGTTGCCCAAAAGATAACTAAAAATTAACCTCTCAAAAATACAAGGCCACCATTAGTTACCCACAAGTTAACCTGTAGGTTAACTATGTCACAAATGCTTTGAGCAACCACAACGCATCCTCAAGGTCGCTAGAAGGTTAACCATAAAAGATGTCCAAAAGCTAATCTTTAAGTCATCTTTTGGTTAACCGTAATAAATATCCAAAAGCTAACCTTGAAAGTCAGCTTCTGGTTAACCTTAAAAGACGTCCAGAAGTTAACTTTGAAAGTCATTTTTTGGGCACCTTCTAAACATACCCAAAAGTTTACCTTGAAAGTCGACTTTTGGGCATCTCTCCAATATACCCAAAAGTTAAGCTATGTGGTTAACTGTTGTACCGTTTGTGCGGGAAATAAGTGAACTGAAACATACCTAAAAGTTAATTGCTCATTCTGTCAAAAAACACCGTTTAAGTGTATTTGTAAGGCAAGCATGGTTTCTATCCATGGAATGCTGTTGCGGTTTGAATTAAGATGATCATTATTAAATGATCATCTTAATTCAAACCGCAACAGCATTCCATGAATTTCCATTCTCATTTTTTCATAAACTACCCCCTGAACTTTTTGACAGACAAGTATGTAGTCTTGACCTTGTTTTATGAAGTTTTAGGAAAATGTATAACTTAAATTCAATTTTAATACAATAAGGTAAATAAATTTATCAAAGAACATTTCACGATTATTAAGTGCAAAAATGCATAAATTACATCAAATATAAAAAGGAAACGAAAATTTCAATGTAAATGTAACTGAAATTATAAAGGAAGTTATATTAACGAAATTATAATATACCAATTGGTTATTCGGTTTATATTCAGTCCCTGTAGCTTGAACATTTGATGGGCACCGATCCAGCCTAAACCAATAACAACTGTGTGTCACCAACATTTCCAAAGTTGTTACCACCAACTAATAAGAGCTTAACCTAAAAATTACAACTAGCTGTTTTTGTCACATTAAAATATTCAATTAAATTGAAAAGTGTACAAGTAATACTCCCCTCTATAATTATTGAAAAAGATGAACACACTAAACTTGGGACTGTAACTGAAAATTGATGCTACTTTTTTTAAGAGTATGACCATTGCCCATGCTTTGCAAATGCTAGCGGCTTAAGAAAGAAACTCTGGGAGATACAGCGCATGTTTAATGTCCTCCAACCGTCCACCCCTTAACAGTTTACGTGGTGGACCGTTCCATATTCATGTTGTAATATTTACTGTAATTTTATTTATAAATTAGAAAAATTATCACTCATCAGCATGTTAAATTTTGTTGTTAAACCCACAATACTAAATAACCAATAACTTTTTAAATATGTTACAGAGCATGTAAACGAAAACTAACCACTATATGTCGCTTTAAAGAGATGCAGCTAGAATACGAACTTGAAAGTTAGTCAAAAATCAACGTTTTTGGTTGCGATAAATTTAACTATTTAGAATAATTATTTTTCAACTTTAAGTTGGACTTAACAGATACCGTAGTTTTGGTAACCACTACGGATGCACATAGAACGCCTTTAAGTTACCACAGGTTCATGGTCATCTTTCCAGGTTAAGAAATGATCACGTTGTGACAGTCAAAGTTAACTTGAGTTATGTTCTACTTTCTCCTCTTCTGTGGTGTTTTCTTCCATTTTGTAATTCACAAGTTTTTTGAATCCTGCTAGACAGCTCCCTTCATTTTCTTCTGTTTGCATCAGACTTCTTTGGCATTCAGTCTCCTATCATCGTCACGATGTATCTTAACTATCTCATTGGTTTCCCTTTGGCTGTTCCAACAATATTCGTATCTTTGTGCAGACTTCTTGGTTAATTCTTCCGTTTCTCTCCCCCCCCCCCGTATATCCTTCTTAACATTTTCATCCCCTCACAGTTTCACTTGTTCATTTAAGTTATTGTCCACGTCTTACTCTCGTAGATGACCGTCCTTCGTGATACAGTTTTCGATGTTCAATGCTGCCGCACTTCTATTAATCTCGTTTATTCTTGCTTCAATTTCTCTTCTCTTCATTCTTAGTTGTTACTTGTCACTATCGTTCCAAAGAAAGTAAAATCGTCTACTTCTACAAAGCTGTATTCTTCCCCTGTTCTTAGTTTTATTTTGAAAAGCACTTTCGTTTTTCCTTTTCCCTCTTACAAAAATAAGTATTTAGTTTTATGTTCTTTTATTCGTAGACTAATTCTTCTAGTCGGAATCATTTGTATAATATTTCTGTTTTGTATGATGAAACAATTTCCATAAAATACCTGTACTTACAATCAACTTCTGCATACCTTTTCGAAGCACGTTTATACTTCTGATTGGTAAAATCCGTTCTTTGATGTGTATGGCCAGGATCATTTACTGGTATTGGTAGTACTGCGCATATTAACAGATGAAACAAACCTTAGAAGACTATTTTGTTAAATCATTAATTCTTTGTAGTTGTAGTTGTAGTAGGCGACTTAAAGAAGGAAATAGTACTAAGTCTGAAGATTTGTTTAGAATGCAAATGTACAGTGTTTCCGATTTTCTACTAGCTGGAACAGACTGGCCTTATGAACAAATGATACGACGATTTTTCTTTTATCTTTCGCTCGTCTTTAGAAGCAATGACCGTTGCAGATTTACAAAGGCGATAGCAGATCTGTTGATAAAATAGGACAAAGATTTGGATTGTCATGAACTCAGTTGTTAAGTGAAGTTTTTAGACTGATTGACAACCTTCAATTTGCGACACCTCTTGATATATTACAGGCCACTTCTGAATTTGAATTAGTCGAGTCATATCAAAATATCGTTGTTGTCCTACGGATATTTCTTCCCGTTCCCGTTTCTACTGCTTCGTGTGAGAGGAGTTTTAGCAAATTAAAATTCATTAAAACTCATTCAAGATCAACCATCGCACAAGAGAGACTATCCAATCTGTCAATAATATCGATTGAATATAATATTGCCAAAGATATTAATTATGATGAATTGATTGGTGAATTCGCCGATTGGAACAAAATGACCGTTACAATGTGAATGACTTGATGTTTCAACAAGACGGAACACCGCCACCTATGCCCTTGGTCATTTCCTGGTCGATGGATTGGCCGAAGAGGAGCAGTGGGGTGGCTGTTAGGTCACCAGATTTATGCCCTTTAGACTTCTATCTGTGGGGCCATATAAAAAGTAAAACTTGTAGTACTCAGTCAGAACCCCTAAATGATTTGCGTCAATGGATCAACAACGAATGCCAGCAAATTACCAGTATTGCTTCAAAATGTCCGAAACCGTTTCCAACATAACCTGTACTACTGTATGGATGCTGGAGGTCAACATTTCGAACATTTAATAAAGTTAAAGTTAAGGTAAATTTCTTAATCAATAAAACATTACTGGTGCAAAACTTAAATTCGAATTTTAAAAATTGGGAAGCGTTAAAACTGGAATTTAATGCCCTTTAAAATGATGTACCACTCGACCCCTTTCCCACCCCTTTCCCATTTAAACTTTTAGGGGTGAAACTCACAACCTCGAGAAGGTTGAAGTGGCAATGTTGAAAATAAGCGTAAAAAGTTTCCCCCTCAAAACAAAAATTGACGGGTCCGAGTGATTTTTTTTTAAAATGACGATAAATATGAAAAATCAGGTCTGTTTCGTTTTCATTGGCCCACCGTGTACAATTAAATATGACAATCAAAATGTTTTGTGTAAGCGTTTTATCAAGACTTGGAAAATCGTTAGGAAGCAGGAGTTCGAACCTATTGTTTTAGGGAAAAAAGGTAAGCAACTTTATTTAATTCGTAATATATAGGGGAGCCCAATTATAAATTCTTGCCCAGGGCCCGAAAAAAGCTAGTTACGGCTCTGTAAACATGTATAGAAACATTAATTTCATAACGATGTGTCATGTAAAATTGTATAAAGTTTTAAATTTTTGGTCAATACTCTACAGTTTAATAAATGATTAATTATATGGATGAATTTCTATGGGTTCACTTAATAAAGAACAACATTTAAGCTAGATATTGCGATGGGCCTCTAAGGCCTGTGAAAGCTTCATATATATTTTATAACAACTGTATCAATTTTAATCAACCGGCAATAGATAAATATTATGCATATTGCTTTATAAAAATTAATGAATTCTTAATTTTTGATATAGATTCGCGAAACAATTGTAAAAATATTAATAATTTAAAAATAAATAAGGTTTCACATGTGTTACTACATTTCAGCTACGTGGCTGTTGCTCTTCGGCATTTCCAGGAAAGCAAATTATACAAATCATATTTTTCTTTGAAGCTTTAAAAAGCACCCGCATATTATTCTAAGAACAAACTTGACGGCTTAGACGTTTCCAAGATATGGTAAATAAAATATTAAAAAACTAACCTACTTCTATATTGTTACGAAGCCTTTCATTCATTTGTAATAGCAAAATTCCTCAGCAATGTTACAAAATCAAACTAATTTTCTGCATGTTAACGTGCAAATTTTAAGATTCTTAAATCTTTGGCCTCGAAAACATAATGTCGAGGCAAAAATATGGAGAACGTTAAAGGATTTTTTCGCCATATTCGTCATAGGTCCCTCATTTGCATCTTTTCTGGTGGGACTATATTATGACAGTACGGGTAAGGTTGTTTGATTATTTTGTTTGGAAATATGATTGTATTTGCTGCATTTTATGACCGTAGATGAAAACCGTGACATATCCGCAATGACCGAAATTTTGATAGCAGTTATGGTGTTTATTGCTCTATTCTACGTAATTGCTTGTTTCGTACGCAATAGAGATGCCATTATGAGGTTAATTGATGAATTGGACACTTTCAAGGAATTCGGAACGCCCCCAGATTTATCAAAAATAAACAAACAGATCGTTTGGTTCACCGTCACATTTATGACTTATTCTATACTGGGGACGTTAGTATACGTTTCAGTGCCTTTCACGACGCTGAAAGAGTGCGAATCCAAGCGTTCTCAATATATGAAAGATTTTGGAATACCTTGTGGACTTACGTTAATGAACCAACCCATGCCTTTTAAGTACGATTTTTCACCTCTCAAGGAATTAATCATTTTCTACCAAGTATTGATATGCACCGCTTGCACCACTTACATTTCTGCATTAACTTTGTTGTTGTTTGGATTGCTAATGCAAATTACAACTCACTTGCGATACTTGGGTTCGCTTTTTGAAAACCTCTTCCAAAATCCTAAAGAAGATGTAGGCGGGAGGTTACACACCTACGTCAAATTTCATATTAAAATTATACTGTAAGTATTATACGTTTGTTTTAATTCTATTCTGTGATGGATACTTTAATTTAGATTTTCAAGTTATTATTTTAGTAGATATTTGAAATTTCTAATTAATTTTCTTAAACATCAGTAAGAGAGGAACGAAACAACTTAGTGAAGAAGCTCACCGCTCTTATTTGATTGCAAAAACGGTCGAATAGAATCTCATCAAAACAAAGCGTACAAGAAAACTTGCGAGATAAATTTCCTGTAATAGAAGTCGAATTAATACGAAGAAATATTTTCGTCTACAAAACACATCAATTAAAACTCTTGCAATAACAGAAATGTATTAATAATTGTGTCGTGCTAAAGTTTGCCAATAACCATCAGAGAAACGAACAGATTAGTAATCCTATCGTACTTTTCTTCGTTTTTGTTGTTCTATCGTGCAATTATTAGCGCAACTAACCTACACAATTCTTGTAAGAACAATGCGTTTAATGGAAGTACATTATGATATAAAATTGAAATACAATACAAGAATACTATTTTTTGATTTGTGGGAAAGTAACGATTAACCGATATAATTTATTTTATATTATTTTCTAATAAATGATGAAAGCTAAAAAATACTGTACTTGCAAATTAAAATTTGATTTAAAAGGAAACCTTATTCTTTTGTAATTGTGGCTAGTGAAGGGCATATTCGAATGATTTCAATAATCGAATGATTAATATTGAAATGATTTTAATAATCGAGATATTCATTCGAATCCACTCCCGCTTTTATCTTGAATCGTTTTTTCGCTTTTCGATTATGTTCTGTATGTAATTTAAATTACGTCACATTGTAAAACTAACCTGATTGTAAATACCGTTTTATAGTTTTCCGCGCTATATTATAAGTTATTATAAACCGCACAGCTTATAAATAATCGCAACTGATCAAGTCAAAAAATTTGATTAATTTGATATTTTTAAACAGTTACATAAGTTGCTGAAATTATTTTATTTATTTAACTAGTTTATGACGGTGATATATTTAATTAAATAATAATCAATCTAAAAAATTCTACAATTAATATTTTTGAAAAGTATGGAAAAGTAGAAATATATAATAGTAACTTAAGCCTGCCCCGTTCGAAATTTTAAAAACTTATTATGCTAACTCAGCTGCACATGCGACTTTATCACACAAAACAACTCACATATGTTACTTTGTAGTATATCTTATAGTATCTTCTCGAATTACAAATTCATACGAATACTACTCAAATTATATACCGACACAAACGATATTTCGATTACCAGCCGAACAACGAAATGAATGTAATCCAAAAAGCTTTTATCATTCGAATCAATTATTAGCATCTCAGTGATGTATGCATAACCGAATATTTCGAATTGTTTCATTCGCGATGCGTGCGTAGCCTCGAACATGTTCGAGAAGTTTTTATCATTCGAATGAATGACCGCATCTCGAGATACATAATCGTATATTTCGAATGATTACATTCGAGATGCGCGCGTATAAGCTAAAATTAACGTTTTCTATTGCCACCGTAGCTATGTTAATAAAGAACATTTCTGCTTGCTTTTTTTAACTAGTAGGCATCATATTCGCGATTAAAATAAGGTGCAGAAATTAATAACACAAATTATAAGAACGGACAAAAACAAATGCCACAAGTAGAACTTAAGGTAGCAAAATTGTATCACTTTATTACATTCTGCAGGAATATAGTTTTAAGCGGAGAAATTTTACACATATCTCGCCGCGTTTGCTTTGCACACTCCAAATAAGAAGTTCGAGAAACTTATTTTAAATTTTATGAACTGTGTAAATAAGACATATAAGAAATCTATTCATACATTCTATATTTTATACTACTGATAATTGAATAATTTAAACAATTGTTGCAATGCATTGTCTGAAGTGTCACTAAAACCAGTCAGTATCACCACTTACAGTAACTACTACAGATTCTGTTGTAATATCAATAAACACTTCATTTTCCATTTATATTTCTTTTCAATCGTTTTTTAAATGATACTAAAGAGTTCCACTCTTATTTTGTAAGGGAGCTAAATATTTACTCTGGAGTTCGATCTTCTCATTTAAAAGTAACATTCTTTGAAGCTAGAAAGGTTTTTAAAGTAACCCAAATTATTTCGATGGCATTTAATTGTGGGTGATACGGTGGTAATTTCAGAACAATTGTGGCCGAACTTCATTCATTGGTTTAATTTAAATATTTTATGACCTCTTTCGATATTTTTTATTAAGTTGTATAATTACGATTTTATCATTACGGGTGTTGCAGGAATGTCATGTTCTGCAAGCCAGTCCAGCATTAATTGTTTCTCATTGTTGGAATTTGGTTCCGTATTCAATTGAACATTATGATAAGGAGCGTTATCAATGACGAGCAGCGCGTGTTTTGGCAAATTTGCAATTAACCCATTTTCATAATTTTTAAAATTCATCTCGTCATATAAGTAATTAACCGATTTTGGTTTCGGTATATTTAAATTATTTGTAAGAAAGTTATCCTCAGATTTCTTCTACCTATTTTATATTGAAGAATCTTTCAATTATTTTGAGTTAAACACCATTTAAACCCTAACTTTCTAATAATTTGAGCCTGCGACATTCTCCCACCCTTAAAATCAAATTCTTCTTTTAACTTTTGTAATAACCCCTTGATTATTATTCGTTCATTGTTGGTTTAATGAAGATTATAGATAACATTCCAGATGCCATACAATTCTAACTCTCCTGGATTTGTTATGGAAGCTATAGATACACCCATTTCCTTCGATAATTGATTTTTCAGATCCACTTTCGACGAATTCGAAATATTCATACATTTTGAACACTACGCCAGGTATTTGAGCAGCTAACAGTTTTCCGAAACCTAACTGTGGAATAAACGGAAAGTTTATAAAAAAATCTAATTACACCGAAACGTAATCTGCACATGCAGAACAATAGCTAGCAATAGTTTTATTACTTATGCATTTCACGTTCAACTTCTAGTTACTTCCTCCATACTAATGACTGTTCTAATTACTCTGATAAGGAATGCAGATGACAATATTAAGAAAAATTTTATGTGACAATAAAAGTACGTATGAATACGTAAAATTTAATGTGTTTACTTAACATTACGTTCATTGACAATAGTCTGTAAGCAGCAAATGAACAAAATTTTAACGCACGTCTGCGCCAGAATTTTTTTTAAGTTTTCGTTGTTAGGTTGCTCTAAGATGCCCTTAGCTGTTACCAATTTCCAAAGATAACAACAGCAAACAAGATTCAGATAGCCATACAAACCAAATTCCAACTTCTATTAATATTTATTAGTTCATAAAGTATTGTACAAAATGGGCATAAAGTGCTGAACATTGTAACACATAATCATCGCGAAAGTATAATTTCCAACAAACGTTTCTTACTAAATTATTTTCCACGATTTAACATTTCTTATTTTTACGATGTCACACATTTTAGCTACAACATCCCGAATTGTAATTAAATAGCAACCTACATTCTTGGATAGTTTGCGAGGGGGGGGGGGGCAAAAACTGGAATTATCGTCTGCACAGCGGGCCCCTTGCAGTACAAGCTTCGCCCGTTAGCTAAGTGTTCTCGCAACTTATCTGCATCAGAGTAGCAACTGGTGTTGTTGTGAGAGGTTGCGTTTGGCGTCAGTGAATTTTTTGAAACTCTTTCAAGGCATTTGCCTATTTTGTGATTGCGGATTTACACGTGCGGCAGTGAAATTTTGTTTCCTGTTGGGGATAAATGCGGTGGAAACGGTTGTTATGCTACAGATGAATTAAAAAGAAGCTGCTCTGAGTACAACCAAAGAATATACAACTGAAGTTTATTAATAGTTTTCCCGTTCTAAATGAGACCAAATGTCGACCTCCTTCCTAGCGGCGTTCGACCAACCAAATTGAAGAAATGTGAAAATCGGTTTTCCAAAATGGCTTGACGAATTCTTTCCACATTTTCGCTAGGAAGGAGGTCTAAGATCAATCAACGTTTCGTCTGGTTCAAACGGGACGCACAGATCCTCTTCCAATCCAATTTCTCCAAATACTTTATATAAGTAATTTACAACAATTCAGCTGCAGTGAGCAGGAAAACCATTATGTTGGTATTAAACTTTCTGTTGTACATCTTCCGTTCTATTCTATATGTATGTTGGATTGCGCCAACCACGACCACAAGGAGACAGACCACTTAGCTTGCCAAACCTGAATTTATACCATGCAGGGAAATTTAGGTATGGAAAAGCAAAAAAATAGTTGGTTGTTGGTATAATTTCATTAACTTGGCGGTTAGGAGTAAATTTGGGTGGTAAAATAAAGACCTGTGATCTTGTCATAATGATGTACATGTTACCGCAACGGACTGGTACAGCTGACCTCCGAAAATACCCGTGACAAGACCGTCACTGGCAGTAGCTATGATACTGTGTGAAGTTGTTTCATGTCGTACAGAAACTTCGTGACTCCTTCGTCACTGATTCAGAAAATTTATCCGAAGCTATACCTAATATAAGCAATTCTTCTACGATAATGAGAAACGGCAATGTTAAGCCGGAGCCGGGACGGATAAATAAAATTACAGTAATACAGATCATGCAAAAATACCAATTGACATGTCAAATGTCTTAAAATAGAGTATTTCCTTAGGCTGAAAAGTGCCCATATCAATAGGAACGATCACGTTGCAACAGCTCCTGATATTTTCTACGAGACGTCGTTCTGTGACAAGTCACAGATTTGTGTTATAGTGATTTTAATTAGAGCAGTCGTGTCAAATTTGCAATATAAAAATTACGATATAGCCCATTTCTAGTTAGTATTACAACACAGATGCAAAATTCGTAGAGAAGGTTTAAAATGGATCAATATGGTGTTAGTGTAAAGAGCTGTCTGCAAGACTGCGACCTAACTTACTGTTACCATTTGTAATCAAACAAACTAGCTCTACTCCATGTTCGTTTATATTTATATTTTAACGTCCGAAGGAATATTACCCCATATTAGTTTTTCTTATAAATAGCGTTTTATATGTTTATCAAGAATTTCGCGTAATCCAATACTGCAGGATATAAGATGTAGAGGTAGACGATCAATTACACATTATGCCATTTTCTCTGTTTTATACTAACGTTACATTTTAGGTTCGCTAATAAAACAAACAAGGCATTCGGCAGCATGATGCTATTTCATATCAGCATAACATCTTTGGTAATTAGCACTTTAGGTTACCAAATATTGGTTAGTGCGAACTACACGTATTCTATGAGATATGTGCTACACTTGGGAGGTTGGCTGGTTCTTCTTTTCTTAGTATGTTATAACGGGCAATTACTGATTTCTGAGGTATGTTCAAATTTACTATTCAGTCAGTTAAGTATAAAAATGATATTTTGTGAACGCACGATTAGTATATATGTGGGAGTGGATTTTCGATAGTGTCAGCTCGCATCCGTAGTAGGTTATTGATATGATAATTAAATAAATAAATGATCATCCGCATCAGTAGCAGTAAACAGATGAATCTGCGAGCAACATAAAACTGACTGGACGAACAAGCCAGGGTTTTATCATATCAAGGCGTTTACGGACCATGCGTGAAGAGGGCCACATAACTGGTTGCATTAAACAGGATACAACTCAGGACCGTCATGGATGTTCTAACAGGTCACATTACTATATAGGTACACCCATGGATTGTCAAGAACTACAACGTAGACGTTACATGCAACAGAGAACCAGAAACGGCAATGCACATTTTGTGCAGCTGAGATGCACCGACAAGAAAAAGACAAAGCATATTCGGACTCCCTCAAATAGAGTCGAAAGATTTCAGCACATGCACGGTGAGAGACATGTATCTTAGTTAGGGGAACGAAGGTCACTAAGGGTATGATAACGAATCATGGCAAGCACAATAAACCATTTAGGCTGTACAACGGTAGACGGGCCCAGTGGGAAATAATTAACAGCAGTTTTCAGCTCATTGACTGGCTTGTCGCAGCTTTCTATATGTTTCTGTTTGAATAAATAAATAAAATACTGAAAATGGTAAGTTCTTTAATTTTAAACTTTCTGAATTGAATATTTAATAAACCGCAGCCAATTAGTTAAAACGTAATTGTGTATCTGTTTTTTATTTGTAACTCCATACTGCAAAAATGTGAAGTAGCTATCTACCTGTAGCACATTGTTGTCACTAAACGGTTCTCGGTAGCTTTTAAATATGCGACTAACAATAAAAATCAGTATACGAGGGTTGTCCCAAAACTAATGCACAGTTGGCTCTAACTCGGAAAATATTTATTGAAGAAGGCCTTCAATATAATCCCCTCCCTTATCAATGCACGCTTGCCAGCGGCGCGGAAGTGCCTGGATTCCGTTCAGCGTCCCGTTCTTATTGAGCATCCGAATCTGTCGGGTCACTTCTCTTCGGAGCTTTTCCAGCGTCGGAAAACGCACCCCCCGAAGGGGTAACTTCAGCTTGGGGAAGAGATCGAAGTCAGGTGGGCTCAGATCAGGACTATAAGCCGGGCGGCGGAGCCGTACCCAGCTGTAGGGATTTTTCGAGAATATCAATGATCGGTGCACTGACGTGCGGGCGCGCATTATCGTGCAAAATGAACACACCACTTTGCAACATTCCTGAACGCAGTTTGCGGATTTTTGGGCGCTCGTTTTCGAGATTCCTATCTCCGTCTCAATAACTCTTACTGTGATTCTCCGGTCTTCGTCGAGCAACGTTGCAATGATTGAAGCGTTTGTGTTGTCAGCTGTTAGAGTAGACGGCCGCCCCGCGCGCGGGTCGCCTTCGATGTTTGTTCGACCTTCTCGAAACTTCGTGTGCCACCACTGTACTGTGCTACGATTCACAGTAAACCTTCCACACGCTTCTTTTAAGGCGGCATGAATTTCGGGCACTTTTTTACCGCGCACTGTGTCGATGCGAATATACTCACGTTGCTCTATTGCTGAAATCCGACCCGACGGGCTTTTCTCGTTGTCTTCTCGAATTTTTGGCATTTTCCCTTTAAACGAATCCCACTACCATATGATACCAACGTGTTCTTGAGATACTTTTGGGACAACCCTCGTAGTATAAAATCGAGAAGTTACATTTTCACTAGACAAATATGATTAAACTATATATAATTTTAAGGAACCTTTAACATAGTTTCTAGAAAAAGTATCTTTAAATATTTACCTAATATCTGGAAGACTACTTAACTTAGTAAGGATGCAGATTACTACAATAGAGGTGATATTGAAGTTCAAAATTCTGGAAAACAGTGACTACGAATTGCACAAATACTGTAGTGGAAAGTCCTGAGGCCTCAGCAGTAAAATATAATCCTATACCGGCTTTAGTATCTTCAAAAGTTCAGTTCAGGCACTTAAAGTAGTAGTAGTTGTTTTTATTTAATAGTGCAAATACGTGCGTAAAAGTTATTTAATGGTTTTCATTGTTAGCTTGCTGCACGCATGGGTGAATATGAAGGAAATAGTTTACGTAAGTGGAAGTACTAGAAATAAATGTATTACCGATAAGGTTAAGTTTCAACTATATATACAAAGTTAATTGTCGTTTCTGCACCTCTTCCACAATATCTTTGTCTATTTCCATTATCTGTCTAATCCTATCATTTCGCACCCTATTTAGATTAGTTTTCCGGCAACTTCTTCTTAGGAAATACATTTCGGTAGCTGATAGCTTATTTCTGTTGCTTCTGTTTTTCGAACCTAGTTCATACGATTCTTGCAATTTTCCTACCATGTAGCTCAGATCTTTCCTATCTTCTGCTGTCACAACTTGATCATCCGTATAGATAATAGAGTATATTATCTCCTACCCTTAATCCCATATTTTTACACCTGTTCTTCCACCCTTGTAGGGCTTTGTCTAGATACATATTAAAGAGGGTTTAAGAGAGACAAAGCCCCTCACAGAGAACATTTGGTTACCGGTAGTGTTTCGCCTAATCCATTTTCTATTTTAATTTTTGCTGTATTATCTTCATACAATCTAAATATTGAATTAATCAGTAGCGGATTTATTTCAACCATTTTCATTTCTTTCCATAGTTGTTATGTAGGTATACTGTTTGCTAAGTGTGTTTCTCTGTCTCTTTATAATCGCTTTTCGAATTATAATTTTATTATAAAGGTATTATCTAACCTAGACCACCCCGTTCTAAATACGGATTGTTCTTCTGATTGTTTATGAGCTATTTCAGTTGCTATCAGATTCTTTAGTATTTTGGAGTATAATCTACCGATGGTGCAAATAACTGTAATCCCTTTATAATTTCTAGGGTCATTCTTTCCTTTTTCTTGTAAACCGGGGTAACGTGGGAAGTCCGCCACCCAGCAGGAACAGAGTCTCCATTAATATGGCTTTCATATAGAACTTCCAGCATTTGATTTAATTTATTAGGGCTATACTCTATTAACTCTGGATAGATTCCTCCCGGACCGAGTGTTTCATTGTCCTTATTACTTCTTCAACTTGTACTTAGCTGTATTACCACAAATTCTGGTCTTTTTTCTTATAGGAGATCTTCAAAATAATCTTCCCACTGTTGCTGGTTAACATTTAGCATATCTATTGCTTGTGTTTGTTTTTAATGATCTAACTGTTCTCCAAGCTTCTGAACTTCTTGTTCCTTCAATATACTGATCCACGTATTCACAATTTTGTCCATGATTGCAAATAAATTTGTGTTTAAAGTATGAAAAAAACTAACTAAAATAGTTAGTATATTAGTGATGGCTGTAGTGTAATTAGCTGCTTTTAAAAAAGTTTCCCAAATAGCTTGTAAGGCAGCTAGCTACTCACTGATAATCTCTTTCCCATCACTTCTATATTGCTACCAAATATTTAGAGAATATTTACGAATATTTAAGGTGTTGATGTCAGGTAACTTCACATAACGTTATATGCTGGAGATGCGAACTAACACCATTGATAGCATTCCCACATGACCGATATGTATTGTGTAAGAGTAATAATTATTAGAATAGAAATGTAAAAAATATCAGTCTGATTTGTATAGAGTACATCAATTGCCAGAAACGTATACTCTAGTCCCTGGTACAACTACCCAGTTTCAGTCCAGCGAGATGTTCTGCTAATCATTGCAAGAGCACAGCGGCCTCTAACACTATCAGCGTGGCATTTTGGAATAATGTCGTTACCAACTTATTTACAGGTATAATACAACAACTTGAAACATCACAGCATAACGTTATTGAGTTTCAGTGCACTAGTTATTGAGTTTCAGTGCACTAACCTTTGTAGAAACTGATAATAAAAAATGTCTTACTAAGTTACAACGTTCAAGAGTCAACATGTACGGGTAAAAATATATGGCAACATTGCAGTAGGTATAAGCAAACCTCCTAATAGGGTATTATTAACCGCTGGTATAACATTTAACTGCCGGTAGTTCAGCTAAAAATTTCATACTTCTAAAACTGATTTACTTCTTTCTGAGAAATTACCGATATTCTTCTGTAGTATATTCTTGCCATAATACCAGAAATATATCCCACAGTTATTGCACTGTAGTAGGTCTTGAAGTGTGATGATTTAGTTGCTAAATAACAAATGGGCAAAATTTTCTTACTTGTCTTTCATTTTGTCTTTACATGCCTTTAGTACATTTGTGAATATTGTCATTATTTGTTCGTAAGGCAGTATAGCAAAATCCTATCATTGAATTTAGAAACCAAAGTTCTATCTAAACATATATAAAATGTACCATTTGAAATAAGAAAGATTATACCATTTCCAACCAAACCGGAACCGACAAAGGAATGTTACTGCTGTCAAAATTTGCCTCATAATACTTCAAACAATTTCGATGAGTTTATTTTGTAGTTTGACTAGTATTTAACCAGTTGCAAAATTAACTCTAGACCTTGTTTCGCCATAATTACCCTTAGAATAGCAGTCTGTAGATTCGTAGATAGAAACATGCAAAGTAAAATTACTGTAAACATGCTATTAATTTTTGGGTCACTTAACAACATCAAGTTGGTAATTAATCATTAATTGCTCGACAATTTGTCATATTTGCGGACAAGTTTTAATAATAACAAACAATGAAATTTTATAAGAAAATCTATTATAAAAATAACTACACTTTAGCACTATATCATCATCATCATTATCATTAGCCCTCTTCAATCCATCTCTGGATGTAGGTCTCCCCAATTTGTCACTATGTTTCGCGATCTTGTGCCCTTCTATTCCACATTAAATCGGCAAGTTACTTTATGTCATCGCACCATATGCACTGTATAATATGTGAATTTAAATGTAACTTTTAGCTCCAATTACAATTTAACAATTGGACACATTGGTAATGTTTGTCAGTGATTAGGAAGCTGCATTATTAAAAAAAGTTTTGTGCAACCTGTAACCTACCACTGCACAGTAGAATAGAATAACAGATAATGCTATAAATACGAATATGAACAGTATACTTAAATTCATTTTGTTTTAGGTACTCAGTACAGCTTACTCGTACTTTATGCTGTTACTAAAGATGAAATCTTAAAGTTCAACAGTAACAAGCACCATTTAACTGCAGAAGTATAAAGGAAACCTCCTAGTTATTAGAAGTCTTCACTATATAAGGTTACTTAGCACAAATACACTGTTAGTAAAAATCTTGTATAGATTAGAAATTGAAGAAAAACTTAATGAATTAAAGTAACCTCCGATTAGCGTTTTACATTTACCTTTTCTTACATTCATGTTCACGTATCTATCCACACTAATACGAGGCTTGTTCAACTAAATCCCATCTTTGATCAACTTAGCCTTGAAAACAAATGTAATAAATCAAATGACATTTGTTAATGTTAGTAGTGTTTGTAAGCAACACATTAATAAGTTTCTGGCGTTTGAATTTGATTCCGACTTTTAAAAGTACGATTTTGAAATGGCGTTGTGATGAAAATTCGTCCAAGTTTTATCAGCGTAAGGTCCTACAATTTTTATGCGCTGAGGGTGTGCAGCCATTGCAGATTCATACGCGAATGCAAGCAGTGTATGGAAATGCATGTATTGCGTACCCAACTATGAAGGAATGGTGCCGAAAATTTAAGAATGGAAAAGAGGGAACTACGGATGAGCCGCGACCAAGTGCACGGTGTACTGCATTAACAAAAAACAATATGGCATGTATGGAAGGCCTTATTAGAGAAAATCGTCGAATTTCAATTAGAGAAATTTCAAAAATTGTTGGTGCGAGTATAGGATCTGTCCATAGTATTGTTCGTAATCTGGGTTACAGCAAAGTTTATTCGCAATGGATTCCTCGTCTATTGTCCAATCAACAAAAAGCTTGCGAATGGGCTTATCTCTGCAATACCTCATAGACTATAGGCAAAATGGTGATGATTTTCTTCTGTCTGTTTCAGTAAATCTTTTTAAAGTTTACCTACTATTGATTTGCTAATCGCATTCCGAACTGGATGTGCGGCATTAAATAATTGACGTCGTTCTTTATGTGTTCGCCTCCATACTCAAATCATAAGAATTTCTACCGGTTCCATTTCTGTCAAACGGTCCTTTCAGGAAATTAAGGTTTTGTAACGGGCCCAAAATGTTGTCCAGTGAATAATTTGCTTTTAATTACCAAGTCCACAAAGTAACAACATTTTGAAGATAAGGGCTTCAATAACATACATCTGTAACCACCGTGACGTAAAATGTTCTAGAACGAGCGTCCCTTTCTCCAGCCGAGAGGGGAGCACGCATGACGGAAGTGGAGAAGTGCTTCCTATAAAACCGTCCGCCCGGCCATTTGAATGATCTTTATTTCCTGGCTCTTGATTCCATCAAAAGTCAGAAATATACCGCCGCCTTCTTTAAGAGTATTCTTAAAGATTCCAGTGTTTAAAAATCCGTTCCTGTAAATAACCAGCCTAGTAGAAATCCGTTTAATAATTCCTGATAATTACCTAAAAGTGAATTCATACTTTTCCAGTGTTTTGCCGTTGTATTCACGATTTTAATTATTTTGATTTTCCAGTGCCCGAGTCCGAGGCGAAGCGAGCCAGTGCCCGGCGATCGCAGGTGACCTTTGGGGTCAGTTTATTAAGTGAGCGTACCGCCGATCGAAAACGCTAGGATTGCCAGGACATTTTTAACAGTAAAGTTAGTAGATCTAAAGGTTTGACTTGCTTTGCTCGTTTATTTGAGTGCCCTGTTGTACATTTTCCCTGTGCAGACATGTTTATTCTTTGTTCTCCGGCGTTTGAATTGTAGAACAACAATAAATAATTCTGTATAAAGGATATTATTTTTTGGAGGGTCAGTGTTCGAATTGACGACGTATCCAAACAGTAATCTCCTCTGTTGTTATTGATTGAACACCCTGTACAAGATTTGTCTTGATTCGTGGAGCAATTTCACGAAACGCCAAATTCTTGCAAGTCCCGTTAGCGAATTTTGAATTGATTTCGAGCATTTTAAACAATTCAAAGCGATCCACAGATTCTGTCGCGGAGTATTTTGCGAAAGCCTATGGGGAAAAAAATTAAGTCCTATTCTTCTTAGAAAGACTGGAGAAATTTTAGTCATCTAATTAGAGAATTATCCGTGAACCCGAAATTTTCAGTATAAAAGCCAGAATATTATAATAGTAATAAACAAAGCAGAGCAAGGTTGAATTTATTTGTGCTAAACTGCGCTGTTACGAATCGCGTAGATTGAGTGAATTCCAGGAACACTGATTTACTGATAAATCACCTGTTTGAATTTCGAATAACGTAAAGTTTTGCATTCATACAGGCAGATTGTTTATTCTGTAAGTTACTTGCGACGATCGAAGCACCGTAGCACCTTGCCTGGAACCGGCCGTCGTTGAGTTTATTAACGTACATATTCTTACGCTGTAAAGGGTGTAATTCACGATCACTAATCACGTATTCCGTTGATTTAAACACAAGGGAATTTCGTTCCTGTTGGTCACTGCAAATTATGTTAATTGGAGGGTTTGTGTTGATCGTATATAGGTGCACGTGTCGGCCATCTTGTTGACCGCAAGTCACCCGCCGCAAGCCTATTCTGTAACTTGCGACCGCCGATAATTGCGCAATTGTCGCTGTCAAACGCGGGTTTCGTATTCTCGAAGCAGCAACT
>JABXWE010105598.1:0-18976 GCA_014611495.1 Limonius californicus | reverse complement strand
AACAAACAGTGAACAATTATTGAAAAGTTTACTGTCAACAATCAACTGAGATGATTGTGAATTTGTTTCCTATCAAAATTATCACCTTTGTTTTATTTTTGTGTCTACGTCCAACTAAATTTTGTAATACAATTAAACCTGCAATAATAATATCGGTTATCAGTGTTTGAGTAAACATTTTTTTTCTTCGAAACTATACGAATTACGGAGTTTTTACAAGAGTCAAAAAATGAAGCTAATGAATAAGTCTTCACCCTAAAAAAACAGAATCGTATCATCATCCTTAAAAAAATTCTGAACTAATTTATCAGGGCGTGGGGGTGGTTTTAACCCTTTTCCAATTTTCTTGGGGTTTCTTTCGTTACTGAAAGTAGTGGCTTTCTTTGAAGTGCCCAGGTACCAAATTTCATTAAAATTGGTTCACACGTTTCTGAACAGCATACAAAAATGTGATTTTTTAAGTAAACCTTGAACTCCTCTCACGCGCGAACGGTACATTTTGGTATATGACAAAGTTGGGTCCAATCGACTTCTTTTAACCTCTAGAATACGTGGTAGCTCTATGTCCCAGGAGTTTTGGGACACCCTGTATATTATAATAAATCGACTGAAATTATTTTGTGCGATAGCTGTCTATATAAACACCATTCGTATAGATAGCAAATAATTGGTTTCGTCTTATTACTTGACAATTTAAAGATAATAAATAATAACAACTTTATCTTCATTTTTACATTTAAATGATATTTTTTCCATACTGGGAAGGAATAGTCAATATTCACTATAGGTTCCTGTGATAAATTTTAACACAAACTACTTTCATGCAACTGTACATTTTTCTTGTCTGGAAATTACGCTTGGACGGTTAGCTTTCCGAAACAAGGAAGTTTATTAAATTTGGATAAGAAACAAAAAAGTTACTTTCATTTTAGTGAATTGATGGGACAAAGCTTTAATACGCCAATCTCCGAAACGGTGCCAAATTTAAAAAATGACAAGATATTTAGGGGTTAAACATCGTAATGGCGTATCTCGAATGAAATTATTGGATATATTCTGTTTTGCGTATATCTCGAGATGCTAATAATTCATTCGAATGGTAACAACTTCAGGAATACGTTTGTAATGACGCGCGCATCTTGAATGAAATAATTCGAGATATTCGGTTATGCAGCGTCACTGAGATGCTAATAATTCATTCGAATGATGAGAACTTTTCAAATACGTTCATTTAGTAGAACGCGCATCTCGAATGAAATACTTCGAAATATTCGGTCATCGAGATGCGAGTAATTCATTCGAATGATATAAACTTGTCAAATACGTTCGTTTAGCGACGCGCATTTAGAATGAAATAATACGAAATATTCGATTATGTATGCGTCTCCGATATGCGAGTAATTCATTCGAATGGTGTAAACTTCTCGTGTAGGTTCGTTTAGTGGCGCGTGCATCTCAAATGAAATACTTCGAAATATTCGATTACGCAGCGTCACCGAGATGCGAGTAATTCATTCGAATGGTAAAAACTTCTCAAATACGTTCGTTTAGCGAGCCTTATTTCGAATGAAATAATACGAAATATTCGATCATGTATGCATCTTCCATATACGAGTATTTCATTCGAATTATAAAAACTCTGAAATACTTTCGTTTAGTAGCGCACGCATCTCCAATGAATTAGTTCGAAATATTCAGTTATGCAGCGTCACCGAAATGCGAGTAATTCATTCGAATGTTAAAAACTTCTCAAATACGTTAGTTTAGCGAGGCTCATTTCGAATGAAGTAATAGGTAATATTCGATTATGCATGCATCTCTAATATGCGAGTAATTCATTCAACTTATAAAAACTGTGGAATACATTTGTTTAGTAGCCCACGCATCTTAAATGAAATAACTCGAAATATTTGGTTATGCAGCATCACCGAGATGCCATTAATTCATTCGAATGATGCAAACTTCTCGTATAGGTTCGTTTGGTAGCGCGCGCATCTCCAATGAACTAGTTCGAAATATTCGATTACGCAGCGTCACCGAGACGCGAGTAATTCATTCGAATGTTAAAAACTTCTGAAATACATCCGTTTAGCGAGGCTCATTTTGAATGAAATAATTGGAAATATTCGATTATGCATGCATCTCCGATATGCGAGTAATTCATTCGGCTTATAAAAACTCTGGAATAAATTTGTTTAGTATCCCACGCATCTTAAATGAAATAACTCGAAATATTCGGTTATGCAGCGTCACCGAGATGCGAGTAATTCATTCGAATGATAAAAACTACTCAAATACGTTCGTTTCGCGACGCACATTTCGAATGAAATAATACGAATTATTCAATTATGGATGCATCTCCGATATGCGAGTAATTCATTCGAATTATAAAAACTTCTCGAATATGTTCGTTTTGTCGCGTACGCATCTTTTATGAAATAACTTGAAATATTCTGTTATGCAGCATCACCGAGACGCGAGGAATTAATTCGAATGATAAAAACTTCCCAAATATGTTTGTTTAGTAGAGCACGCATTTCGAATGAAATGCTTCAAAATATTCGGTTATGCAGTGTCACCGAGATGCTAATAATTCATTCGAATCGTGAAAACTTTCCAAATATGTTCGGTTAACGACGCGCATTTCGAATGAAGTAATACGCAATATTTGGTTATGCAGAGTCACCGAGATGCTTATAATTCATTCGAATTATAAGAACTTCTCGGATTACTTTCGTTTCGTTGTTCGGCTGTTAATAGAAATATCGAATCAATTTGTAGTTTGAGAAGCTACTAAAAGATAAACTGCAAAGTTTGACATATTTATTTGGCTTATCTTGTGTGATGGGGTCGTATATGCAGCTGAGTTACCAAAATAAGTTTTTATATTTTCGAACCGGACGGCTTACGATAAGATTATTCATTTCTATTATACGATACTTCAATCAAAAATTTTAACTGTAGCATTGTTTAGATTGATTATTATTCAATTAAATATATTATTGTCATATACAAGATAAATAAATAGAATCATTGCACCAATTTATGTTACTGTTTAAAAATATTAAAAAACCAATTTTATGCTCTTAATCAGTTAAGATAATTTGTAATCTGTCCGGCCTTTCATATTTCCTTTTGGTTTAAAAAATTTAGTGGATAATTGATCGCCATGATAACGCTTATAAAGGTATAAACTATTAATGAATTAAAATAAAGTAATTAAAAATATCGTTAATATTTAATATGTTTTAATATTACACGGTAAACCATAAAACGGCATTTACAGAAAAGTTAATCTTACAATGTGGTGAAATTTAAGTAAATACAGAAGCGAATCGAGTCGAAAGCAATTTTAGACAAAAGCGGAAGTGGCGAAATGCGCGCGCATTTTCGACTCGAATGATTAATTCGAATGCATATCTCGATTATTAGACCCATTCGAATACTAAGCGTTCGATTATGCCCATTGCTAGTTAAATAACCTCAGCTATACTTAGTTAAAATTTTTAACACTTGTTTACAATCATCCTGGTGCACCACCAGGTTTTCGAATATTTGTTTCGCTTCTACTTTATCTAACCCCTTTTTCATCATAGTATTTGATTTTTATTTCTTAAATTAGGCATCTGTACTCGCGTTGCGCTCCTCTGTGAATTCCTTAGCTAAGTCTTTATTTAAGTTTGTTACAGCATCGGCAATATTTTTCTCCATTTTGGTGTAATTCGTTTGCTTTTTAGTAAACGAGGTTTGTATAATATATGTGTCGTAAAATCGAGATTAAATCAATTAATTAATATCCATGGCCGGTTACTATAAAACATGTACAAAACATTGTTACATAACATTTACATAAATTACTAAAAAAAAAGTTAAAAAATTCACGTTCCTGATTTAACTTCCTTGGACTTTTCTGTTTAAAGTGACCTAGAAAATTGCAACAGCGACTTGCAAATGCAGTTAAACAATTTGGGCAAGGCCCGATATTTTTGTCTATTTTCGGTATTAATATAAATGAAACTTCCTTAGTTTTGGAACACACTTTAATTTTTTGCCTTGATTTAGGTGCCCCTACATGCCCTTTAAATATTAAATCTTTCGTCAACACCTTGTATACCAGATAATGATTACCTACATTTTGTGACTGTTTGCGACTATGCATGTATGCATATGCATTTAGTTTAAACTTTTTTTTTTGGAAAAGAAATGCGTTTATTGTTATTATCATTACTATGGTTGTATTTAATTTTTCTCAGTTTCTCCGTTTAACACTAGTTCACATCACCAATCATTGTTATCATTATTTTTTTAAGTATTACTGTATACTTAAACTTGTTTCAGCTGACAGAATAATAACAAATTTTCTAATACTAAATAAATTCAGGATAGAACAGACCAAAAAGAAGTTGGATATGTATTATAGTATTAGATCCATTATACCCGAATTTTATAATATGGATCCAAATGGTCCTGCCATACGTAATCTAATGGATGCGGCGTAAGTATTTTTCTATAGAAACTAAATTATCTTATGGAAAAAATAATGTTTATATTATACAGGATGTCCCACCACGTGAAGTCATTACTTCGTATATGTAATTTTTAGACCAAATATAGTTACAAATTGTAATAAAGTTATGCCCTACAGTAAATGATTTTCAAAATACAGAGTATTAAATTATGACTTATTAAATAACTACAATTTCAGAAATGCTTATATTTATTTTTATTTCGGTTTAAATTCACTATAAACATTGTTGCTCTCATGACACATTCTAGCTTTTCTTAAGAGAAATCTGATTGCCCTACGTAACATATTATTGTTACTCCGAATTAGTTCTGCTGCCTCAAAAATGTGTCTCCTAAGATCTTCAATAGTCTCTGATGGTGTTTGATATACCATTTATCTTTCATATGGCCCCACAAATAATAATCAAAACAAGTACCAATTTGCACGTTCTTCAAACCGTTGAGTCAATAATTATCTTACACGTAACCCAAAGTGCGCAAGAGCACCATCCTGCTGGTAGCACATACCATGTCTGGTCGCCAGAGGGAAATCATCTAACAATCCTCTCAAATGATCTTCTAGAAAATTTAAATATCTATCGGTTGTTAAATGGTTCTGAAAAACAAATAAACCAATGAGTATGCTATCAATAATTCCACACCAGATATTCACTGTAAATCTATGTTGATAATTTGACACTGTGGTTTCTTGTGGATTCTCCCAAGAGTCGCTGTTCTTCCTGTTCATTAATCTATTCCTTGTAAACGTTGCCTCATCCGTAAATAAAATTTTATTATGTAGGTTTCGGTTTAGAATGATCGTCCGGCAAAATTCCATACGACTAGGGAAATCTGTAGGTAACAGGGCTTGAACAAGCTAGATGTAGGACGAAAAGAGATGCTGGGATTATTATCAATTTCTCGCAGTATGTCGTCCTCATTGTCTAGTACTTGCTGTAGTGGACGTTCAGTCGACGGTTTCGGGAAAGTTCCGTGTTCACGTAGGTGGTTGTGCACTCTTTGGAAAACTCGTGGATCTGATAGTCGCCGATTTGGAAGCCTACAGTCTCGAGCAGCTGCAACTGAGTTTCCATCACAAAAGCCGTACATGTAATAGATATCGGTGTATTCTCGAGTTGTATACCTAAACATTATCAACACTGTTAATAAGCGCAAGCAGAGAAATCAACTTTAAAGTGCTTTACTGTTTACATACAAGTACACAGTACAAGCCTTCCTGGTTCCTATTAGCTTTCTATTGCGGGCTATTATGGTTAGTCTGTCGTTTACCATGCGTGTTATATGTTCGTTCCAGTTTCTCAGCCATTATCGTACCATCTAACAATGTCATCCGTTATGCAAGTTCTTCTAATGTCGTCGTTTCTTACACTGCCTCTCAGTGTCAGTCCGGTTATCGGTCATAATACTTCTATTTCATTTGTGCTCATTAATTTTTAAATTGCTGTTGATTCGACTGGTGTATCTGAAGCGTAGGTCAAAATTGGAATTTTTTCCTTTTCGAAATGAGTTATATTTCTCCACTTCTATTTTGAAACTACGTAATAGGTTCAGTGTCCGTCATCGTTTTCATCTATTAGGACCGCGTCATCACCGTAACAAACGATCTTTATCTCTTCATTGCCGCGACGGTATCCATTTCCCTTCGTTTTAATGGTATCTATTATGTTGTCCATAATAAGGTCTAATAGGGTGGGGCTAAAACTGTCACCCTGTCTGATCCCGGTTAATATTTGTAGTTGTTTGGTTAAATTGTTATTGACCAGTTGTGTTCTTATTATGTTTCTGGGTATCTCTTTTTCTCTCGTTATTTTTACTGTATCGTGTAGTCTTATTCGATCGAATCCTTTTGTGAGATCTACAAAGTACATGTAAACTATATTAATGTATTCTATCGACTTCTCTGCTATTTGTCCAATAATAAAAATAACGTCAATGGTGGATTTGTATATTCGAAATCCCTGTTGTTCTTCGTTCATTGAAATTAAGTTGTTCATTTCTGTAGCTATGATGCTTGTGAACAGTTTCATGACTGAGATCAGTAAGGTTATGTCTGTGTAGTTGGCTGGATCTTTATTAATGATTTTTGGATAATCAGTACTGTTATGCTTCTTTGCCAGTCACTTGGTATGTTAGCGCTCTTTCATATTTTTTAAACGGATTGTGTATTTAGTTCGCTAGGTATTCTCCACCATATTTAATAGGTTTGCTATTTATCCCATCTTACTTTATTGTTTGGTTTGATGAATACTATACGTGGGCAAATTACCGGCTATTTTTTAAACACCCTATATACAGAGGTTTACAATGTCTGCCGCCGCCTTGCAAATCCCTATTCTACATTACTTTCTTCTATTACTTCAGTAACGCCCTCTTTCTAGTTTCGTCTAGGTTAGTCATATTCATCTATCTGTATTATTTCATTGGCTTGTCTTCATTTATTCAATGCAAGTAGCCAACCCACATTGACTGCTGTATTTGTATAATATCAATCATATAGGGGCACTCATTATCTTCCTTATTAGTTGTTGCTAATATGTTCCAATCCAAATATTCTTGCGGATCTAGGTCGACCATATTCGTCTATCTGTAAGCTAATCTAATTATTTCCTTGACTTGCCTTTGCCTTCATTTATCCAATGCAAGTGCCCAACCTACATTGATTGCTGTATTTGTATGTTGTCAATCGTATTGCATTATTTCCCTTATTGTTTTGTTGCTAATCGAAATATTCTTGCGAATCTATGCCAGAAATCCATGTCTGTGGTTAACCGATTTCTCTTATTCCAATTGCTTATCTGCCGTTCTTCAGGCCACAGGTGCTAATACTTTTCGCTATCATGTTATACATATTTAACCGATTTCTTTTGTTTGCTATATTTTAATCCCAAAGGACTGGCTTCATTATTGTTATTGCCCTTTTTCCCTGAGCGTCTCTTACCTTTGTTTCTCCGTCCCATTTTTCACGTTTTCCTAATATAGGATCTAGGAATTTCTATGCATCACACACATCTATGACTTGATTATCTTCTAATTCTCGCTGTCTTGATGTTGCTTCAATGTTCAAGTATTTATTCTGCTTTAAGTTGAGTTCGAGTTCCCATCTTCTTATTCCTACAATATTGTGGGGCATATGTTGATCTACGTTATCTGGGGCTAGAAAAATTTGATCATCCTCAAACTGTAATAAATCTATGGGGTATCTGTCAATATACCCTTTCCAGCACGCTTTCGCTTCTTGTTTTAGTGCTTGATGTAGGTGTATTTCAAACAGAGTTGGTGATATACAATACCCCTATCTTACACCCATTGTCACTTGAAACACTTTTGTTATTCTATTGCATATTTTTATTTCTAATACAGTGCAATATATAAATTTAGTTACTTTTGCAAAAGTGTGCTTCCACACGTGAGTTAGGTATAAGGCTTCTCATAATTGTATAGTTGATATACTACGTATGCTGTAGATAAATGTATAAATACCAGATGTTCTTCCTGATTAGAAGGTATCTTCCTTTCAGTCAATTATATCAATGTATTAATGTGACTAAATTATATATGGCTGATCATCTAGCCTGATTATCTTCTTCCATGTGGCGTTATTCGTGTTCCAGTTTGCCCTTATTATATGTATGTATGACTGAGAGATAGCTCTCTTTAATCATTACACCTATCCCTTGCTTCTTTTTTTATATACAGTGGATATGGATATGAATACATTTTTGACGTATATTCGATCTACTAATATAACGATTGAATAACTGTGTAATATCTCCACAAAATGTATCCGTACCACAGATAATTACACTTTGACCAATCTAGCTGAAACTTTGCCCGCGAACTGCGTAAGGTGGCTTAAATGGACTCGGAGCCATTCTATACTTGAACTAACCGCTGGCAATATCAGTATAGGCCGAGAATAATAGTATTAGCCTATCATTAAATACAGTAATCGCACCTAATTATATTCAAGTCCAACTTACTAATATACATAATTCTAAATGTTTGTTTACGTTTAAGTTCCAGAGAGTGTATTTAAAACGACAAAACTTAAAAACTTTTTAATTTCAGGTGCTTCATTCCTATGCCAAAATTAACGAAAAAGTTAGAGCGCGTTCTCGTTGCAAAATTAAAAGATGCTGATATAGACATTGATCCTCTTGCATACATGTGTTACGTGATAAATATTACAGAAATACGCCTTAGAGAAGAATACACTTTGGAAGAACTGCAAATTTATGACCTAGCGGGACTAAAAGTCAATCATCTTACCAAACTTACACCATCACTTCTAAGAAAAGGAAACTTTCTTATGGAAGTAAGCAAAAGTTCTAAAATTAATTAATACGCTCTATGTTCATTGTTACGGTATAGTTGTAACAATCAGAACTGCCATTCCAATAATTATTAAAACCGCATCTATTTTAATATGTGTGTACACATACAGATGATATATATGACATATTTTCATCAAGAATACTAAGTACTTGAAAAACACGGATTTTCAGAAACACCTTCTATTTTCCCACACACTCAGCGTAATCCTGAATATTTTCGATAGTTTTTTTTTTTATTAGCCCGCAGTATCCCATTGTTGGGCATGGGCCTCCCCCATAAGGGGGGTTGTTGATCTACTCTCCCATAGTGATCAATCCTCGTGGGAGAGAGGCGCCGCGTTAACGCAACCTTCTGGTCACCCATCCAAGTACTGACCGGAGCAACGCTGTCTTAACTCTCCTGATCGTACGTGAACGGGCGACGAATGAGCGCAACCCGGGACCTATCGATAGTTATAATTCTGAAAAATATTTATCAGAAAAGCCCCTGATTTTATTTTAAAGTTGTGAAATCATAGAAACAAATTAAAATTTTCCATTTGTAATTAATTAAAAATCTCATTATTGTTTGGCCAAGTTAGCGGTACAACAAAATTAATATGCTGGTTCGTTAAAAGTAATAAAACGTGCTGAACGATACATTGAAAATTACCAGATTCGAGATATTTCCCGCAAAATCAAAAATGCGGATATAATAACGTTAGAGTTGGAAATTTGTACCTATCTAATTTCCATATTCCTGGGCCTTAAATGGCTATTTGTGAAACACATTGCGCGGCAGCCCGTATCATTCGAAATTTATGAATTTGAGTTGATGACTACAGTCAGTTGTAGAACCGATTGCATATGTTGGACCTAGGTAACTATATAGAATATAGATATTCTAAACCAATAATCACCAAATGGCAACATTCTCGGTGGGTTTTAAAAGTTCTATCTACCGTCATTCGTTAGACCCTTAGACCCTCCTCTTGTAATACTTAACTTCATTCATAAGCAGCTACACAATCAACTGAAGCCACTTATTACTTACTTCTTGTTTTAATTTAGTTGTTATCCGTGTTTCTGGAAATATTCATCATATTCCGGAGAGTGGTAGATGTCACTGGAATACTCTAGATAATCATTCTTGCCCTATATAAGCAGCGGACCGTGATGAGGTTATTCATCATTTAAAATTGTGTGCTATATAGCCGACTGTGTGTTGAGTGCAATAAATCGATAACAAATATTTACAATTAAGTACGTGCTATACTCATTCTGTTGAAGATGGATAAATTCTTAAAGCGGTCATTGAAACGTTCTGCGTCTTGTAGTGACAACAGTACAAAGAAAAATATACGGTAGATCGATGAATACCACAAATATGATTTTACCGTTATTTCCCAGAAACCCCAGTGTAACTTTGTCAAAACAAAAGTATGAAGCCATCGAAACTATTTCGACATTTAAATGCCAAACATCCAGATGTAAAAGGAAATTCTTTGAAAGGAAGTTAAATTCCCTTCACAAGGAACCAACCACTTTTACATCAGCAACCACTACTAATGAAGAAACACAACTATCAAGTTATCGAGTTGCATTTCGCATTGCAAAAACCTGTAAGCCACATACAATTGTTGAAAATCTGATTTTACCAGCACGTGTTGTAATGGTGCAAATAATGATTGGGGAAAATGAGGCTGACAAGCTGAAAGCAATCCTCTCTCTAATAATACTATCCAAAGAAGAATAAATACCATGGCAGAAGATATTCGAACAGAAGCTGTTGGAAATATGAAAAAAGTACGCATTTTTAATTACAGATGCACGAAGCCACGGATATTTCTAACGGTAACCAACTCATAGCATAAGATACAATACTAGACATGGACATTGCCAAAGATATTTTATTTTGTACTGTATTAGAAGTCAATACCAACGGAAAACGTTTATTTGACATGCAAAGTATTAATTCGTATGAGATTGACTGGGCAAAATGCGTTTCTATATGCATCGATGCGTCAAGGCTACGACAGGACATCAAACTGGTGTTATTTTTAGATTAAAAAGATAATGCTACATAGTTACACTGTTTTTTACATTGAGAAGCTCTCACATCAAAATCTTTATGTTCTGAGATGGATTGTGTTTTGAAAATTGTCATTACATAATAACAGCCACGACAAAATTTATAAAGGAATTTCTGATAGACTTTAATTGAAAATAAAGAACTTTCATTCATTCCGGTGCCAAGAACTCATGGAAGACTTAGTCAGGGATGATATTATGACAAATTCCGTTTGCAGATATGTACGTTACTTACACTTTCTTATACTTAATACAACAGCTCATTGACTATTTCCCCACAAAAATTCTAAAAAGTTATGACAATCGCAGATGTATACGGAATCCGTTTTTAGACCATTCCGTTGAACAACGTGAAATTTCGAAAAACATGAAAGAAAAACTTATTGAAATATCTTGTAACGGTATGTTGAAACTAGACTTCTTTTCTCAGAGCGGATCGCAACCCACACTTTGAGAACCACTGCCTTAGGCGATCGATATTACGCCTTCCTCTTGGACGGTATTGCTGGAGGAATTAAAATAGTCGAATGTTATTCATACTCAGCCGGTGATGCTTTCTTGCTTCGCGGTAGGCTTTCCTTTATTAACGTTCAACTTGCGCTACCGCATCATATGAAAATAGTTTCTTTTCTTGCTGCAGTTTTCAAATGCATTATTAATATAATTATATATTCCAGTTCCACACTGAATGTCTTTTCTCTGTCCAAATCCAACGAACATTCCAGAAATTTTAAGCAGGTCTATAGTTTTACCATACAGAAAGATTTTTTATCTTACACAGTCCGCCGAACGCCATTACTTCTGTTACTGAACCTAATACCATCATGTGGTATCCTGTTATTGCCTTTCATTATAGAATGCATTCTATAAAGAGTTCTCACTACCAAATAGAGCTATCTGATCGTTTGCAGAAGCTATAGTAAATGCATGTATATTTGAGCGAACATCAAAGGGCTATTAGAGCCTGCGTAAATACACTGTGTTTCTATCTGTGGCCAAGGTGTCTGAATTGATCTAAATTAGTTACAACTGCAACACGACCTTACAAAATGCTGAACTTTGTACGCCAGGAATACCTTAAGTCGCATTAATTTGTTGGAATGGTTTAAATGACAAACTTTATATGAAGATTTGGGAAATCCAAAGATCTGTACAAAGTCTGTCTTACGCAGTCTTGCAGAAAAACAGAAATAGAAAAGAGTTGATCCAGTCTTGTGTCCGTGACAATGATAATTTTCTTAACTGCTTTGATACACGTGATGAGTTACAAATATTTCAGTACGGCTCAGATACGAAAGGTCAGCGGATTCTGTGGCTTGGAAAATCATTACCTAACACCTAAAATTATTGTTCTAGAAGATGCAGAGCTGAACGATTCTGACTGTGTCTTTCGATCGAAGATGTGTAAGACGTAAGGAATTTCTCTTGAAGGAAGTAAATATTACATTCTACGTTAAAGTAATGAAAACATTATATCTCGATTGCGATCACTATTTTGAGGAACGGGTAGTTAGTTTTTGTTCCATCGGCTTGCGCTTGCACATTCTGCACTGATTGTGAATTCATTTCTATTAAAATACGGTATCGTTGAGTTTACCCATCCACCCTATTCACCTCACGTGGTATCAACAGTATTTCTTCTCTTGCCTAATGTGATAACTGTTATCAACTGGTTTTGTATCAGGGATTCCTTTTCCTCCCTCGATAGATTATTTAGTTATTCTATTTTCTCGGGGGGTTTAATTGATTTATGGATCATTTTCTGTATATGCAATATTACTTTATGTTGTGTATCTAAAGATTAATATTTACCAGAATATATTCACCTTAATTACCTTAATCTACCCCTACCGGGCATAATAAAAGCTTCCAAACCAAATAAATTTATTTTCCATTACTGTTGTAATCATTAGTTCCTCCTTCAACTTGATTTAGACCTCAAGGCTTGTTATTTCTAACATTTTCGTGTGATGTGGATTACCAACTTTCTTCCCACCTTTTAAGGGTTTTCCCGGAATTCTCATGAACTTTTCCGTCTTTTGCTATCCGAATCAGTCGATCGTTGTCCATCCGGTTAATGTGTTGGTTCCGTTCCTGCCTACGCTGTCGTGAATTTGGCATGTTTGTGTGATTGTTTGATTTCTTATCCTGTCCCTTAACGTCTTTCCAGTTATTGTTCCTAATGTTCTTATTTTACCTGTTCGTATAGGCGTCTTGTCTTATAATTATCAGCACGTGTTTCAGCTACATACATTCACGTTTTTTTCAAAACTAATATTTCTCTGTTCTCGAATTTTGTGATACCAATCAGTTATGCCAGTATAAGGCAGAACACTACGCTCTCAATCACAACAACTAACTTGTAGTGTGTTGCCTTACTTTGAGAGAAATAAAATTGTTCTGTGCACAACAGGCAATACATTTTAATAAATTGTCCTTACTTTTACTACAGTGTATTATTTGTTACAACGTGTATTGGATGCTATGGGATTTAGCCTTTCATCAATGCAGAGGATAACATCTCGCAGTCAACACAGTTCGATATTGTCCAGCCCAGTAAATTACAAGAAGGAAAACAAAATCTGAAGATTTCTTAGATTTTTTCGAAACAGTAGTAAGACAGACACTTACAACATGTGCGCAGAAAGTAAGTGGAATAGTTGAGGTTTTTAATGATATCGTTTCATCGCTATATTTCCTTATAGAACAACATATTCCCGTCGCATCACTAAATGGTTACCTTAAACAGTTTCACATATTAGTGAGAAATACTAGTTTAAATCGTGTACTGCCTAATATTCGGTCTACATTTACGAACGATATCAATCGACCAGCTTTAATGAAAAAATATAGAGTATAACCTTCACAAAGTTGAATAACTTACACTGGCTAAATTACATACAAAGGAAAAAAGTAACGTGATTGATGAATTATGAAGGAGTTGTAGACATGAAGTTCTACGTTTGCCACCGTACCACTGTGTCTTTAATGCCATTGAAAGTATATGGGGGCACACTAAAACTATTACAATAGCCATTTAGGCACAAGTGGTTATGGTGATGACAAGGTCATTGCAATATGAATGGAGTCACTGCAACAATGTACACCAGTGGCGTGAAAAAATCGTTTACCTCATACCGAAGTAGAAGTGATATAAACGCAAAAAGATTTTAGATGTGAGTGTGAATGCAGTTGTAATCCATGTAAATAATTCAAGCGATTCTGGTTCGGATTATTATTTATGTACTATGAAAAAGGGGGCAACCTGCACGTTTACGTTATTTGCTTTTAGCTTGGATTTCTACAAAAATTTAAGTTAAAATTTATGCTTCATGCATGTCTTTTGCATTTTCAACCATAGCTTTAATTTTAAAATACCCTTAATATAATTTCACTTAAGTATCCTATTTTTGTTTATATATTCTTCCATCACAGCTAATTTTATTCTTTATATATAATTATATCAGTTATTTAGCATTGTACTTGTAAGAACAGTTAATTTGCTTAAATAATGTACTATGTTTAAGGATCTCCAACTAGCTCATCTGAATGTTCGCTCCCTGCCTCCCAGTTTTAACTATTTCAAAACACATGTCCTGATGGCCGACTATGACATAATTGCTGTTACTGAAACTTGGTTAAACCGTGAAATTACGAATGAAATGGTTGCCATTGAAGGATATAACTTTCTACGCAAAGATCGACCTACTCGAGGAGGCGGTGTGGGTATTTATTTTAAGTCTGCTCTAAATGTTAAATTAATTGCAATCCAAAATGACTTGGAGGAGTTGTGGATATCTGTCAAATGCCGTAATGCGTCTATTAGTGTAGGAGTTGTGTATAAACCTCCACAACTGAATTTGGTAGAATTTTTGGATAATTAAGAAAGTAGCATTTCCTTTGTTTTACCTATGGCGGACGAAATGTTTTGCCTGGGAGATTTTAATATTGATTTATTAAACTGTGAAAGTCCTGCTGCTCTTCAATTTATTAGTACTTTGGCCGCTTTGGGTCTAAAACAAATTCTTAAACAACCTACACGTGTAACAGTAAATAAGTTTTCACTTATTGATTTAATTTTAACCACAAATGAAGAATTAATCAACACATCCGGTACCATTACCATGTCTGATGTTTCTGACCATGAACTTATTTATTGTTCTCTCCGTAACAGTTGTTTTAAATCCAGACCGACCACAAAAACCTATAGAGATTTTAAAAACTTTAACTATATAGAGTTCAGTGATCATTTACGTTCGATACCTTGGAATAATATTTATTATTTTAACAATATTGATGACAAAATTGAATTTATTAACTCTAACCTAGCAATATTAATTAATATTCATGCTCCGTTAAAAACTTCCAAATTTACAAAACCGTATGCACCTTGGCTAACCGATAATATTAAGTTGCTTTTATCATTCAGAAATAAGGCGTTGAATAGGTATAAAATAACAAAGAATCAAGAACATTGGCAGTATTACAAGCAGTTACGTAACTTTACCACATCGGCGATAAGAAGGGAAAAGAAAGCATATGTAGAATACAAAATTAATCATAATGATGCTAATGGAATTTGGAACACCCTAAAACTATTAAATGTATACAGTAAATCAAACAGTAATATACAAATTCCTACTCAACTAGCAAATCCAAATTTAATCAATAATACCTTTAGCAAGTTTACACCTCCGTTAGCATCTCCGAATGAAATTGAAGAGACAATTAATTTCTATAATAATCATCTTAAATCCTCAGTCCGTCGTAAATTTAAGTTTCAAAATATTTCGGAAGTAGATGTCTTAAAAATTATTACTAATATAAAATCTAAAGCAACCGGTTCTGATGGTATTAATATCTTCATTTTAAGAGCTTGTCTTCCATTTTTGTTACCAATATTTACTCATACAATTAATTTTTGTCTTACAAATTCTGTATTCCCAAAATGCTGGAAAGAAGCTTACATTATACCCCTGCCGAAAGTTGCCTCTCCTAAAACGATTTCTGAACTACGTCCTATAAGTATACTTCCGACACTTTCAAAAGTTTTGGAAAAGGCTATGGAATTTCAAGTACGTGAGCATCTAGTTGTTAATGATATATTACCTAGCAAACAATCTGGTTTTCGCCCTAGTCACAGTTGCACGACTGCCCTTTTGGATGTAATTGATGATGTTATTAAGGCTACTGATCAGAATAAACTCACTTTGCTTGTGCTATTGGACTTTTCTAAGGCATTTGACACAATAAATCATAAAATTTTATTATCTGTCTTGCATTTTATTGGCTTTCATCAAAATGCAGTCAAACTTTTAGAAGATTACATTACTAATAGAACACAAAAAGTGATTTTAAATGGTCAGCCATCCTCTTCGGCTAATATTACCTCTGGAGTACCCCAGGGATCTATTTTAGGACCCTTATTATTTACCATCTACACCTCTGTTTTTCCTGAAAAACTGCAAGCTTGTAATTCCCATCTGTACGCCGATGACACTCAGCTATACTATTCTTTTAATCCTAGTGAGGCGGTCGCTGCTTGTAACGCCGTTAATCAAGATTTAGATGCTTTGTATCAAGTCTCCTTAAAGCATTGTCTACGTCTAAACCCGGATAAGTCATTGGTTATGCTATTTGGAAGAAAATATGACAGAGTAAAAAATATTAATAATATTAGGATACAAATTGATGGTAATGTTTTACCTTTGCAGAACAATGTTAAAAATTTGGACCTAGAGGTGGATCATACACTACGTTTCAAAAATTATATTAGTAAAAGTCTGCAGGGGGCATATTGTAATCTTCGCACAATTTTTCACAATAGAGGTATTTTGAATGTAAAAATTAACCATTTATGTGAATCTTTAGTTTTGTCCAGGTTAAACTACTGTGACGTGGTGTATAGTCCATGTCTAGACTCTGTAGATAAAAATCGTATCCAGAAATTACAAAATTCTTGTCTGCGGCTGATCTTTGGGATACGAAAGTTTGAAAGAATATCTTACAAACTGAAAGAAGTCGGCTGGCTTAACATGGAGAACAGACGATACCTACATTCAGCCTGTCTCTATTACAAAGTTTTGATGAATAAATGTCCTCCATATTTATTTAAAAAATTGACATTTCGTACAGATGTACATAATTTAAATTTACGACATATAGGGCTACTAACCCTAACTTCTCATAGAAGTCAATTTTTTCAGAGATCGTTTACATTTTGTATTGCGAAGTGTTTTAATAAATATTTTGATATTTTCAAATTTTCAATTACTTTAAATAAATTCAAACGCCATTTAAAAAGGAATTTATTGCAGCGGCAGAACGTTTAGGAATAGTTGGTTGGTGACATTTTGATGATTATGATACTTGTAGAGTTGTGGCTGCTAGTTCAAAGGATTTGTAGGAGCCCGTTTAACTATTTAATTTGATTGTTTCTGTTTTGTTTTGTTTTCGAGCGCAGGTTAAGTGTAAGAGCAGCTGGGGGCTTGCCACCATGCTGAACTTCGCCTGGCGTATAATGAATTATATATATTTCTTTTTTTATTTCTATTAATAAAGACATTTATTATTATTATTATTATTATTGTGAAGCGAGTTGTAGTCAAAAAATGATTTAATTAGTAAGCTTAGAAATCTATAATCTCTTCAGTTTCCTTTTAAACCATACTGTGTTAAGGTTTGTGAATATCCATTTTGTGTGACAGATACACGTTTAATGTATAGACGTAGCATTGCATTGCACCTCATTTTCTAACGCATACATACACAAAGGTTGCTACATAACCTTATTTTTGAACTTCAGATGTATTAGTAATTATAACTTTTAAAATTACTGTAATCGTTTTTACTTTAAGTATGTTTGAAGCTGATAATTTAAAAGAAAACATTATTTTGATCATTTTTAGAAGGTGTTTTCAAGTATGGTACAAGGATTTCATCTTCTCAATGCTTCAGGTTTTATGGATTCCAGTATTACCCTTGTTAAATCTTTATTGAATGATAAAATGTCTAAAAGGGTAAGTTGTTAAGCATCTAGAATATACAAAATATAACATGTTTCTTTACCTTTTCAGATATATGTTCACAGAGACTTGCAATCTCTCCACAAGGTTATTCAAAAAGACGTCTTGCCGTTGGAATATGGAGGAGAAGAAAGATCTTTAGACGAACTGAGCAGTAATATATTTACAGTTTAATAGAATTTGTTTCATATTAAATATGCGTTCATATTATAGATGCATGGAAAGAAAAATTTTTAGAATATAAAGATATACTTCAACACCTTCATGGACTTAAGGTTGATGAAACTGAAAGACAGGGTGACAGACCTGGTGGTGATTCCTTCGAGCTTCAAGGAAATTTTAGGCAACTTGCTATTGATTAATGACTTTCGAAATACCAGCGATATCTATCTATCATTATATAGGAAACATTTTATGCAAATATATATAACATATAAAGCTATTTTCAAAAGTTATTAATATAATAATGCCTAGCACAACATATACTATATATATATATTGTGATGGATTTTTTTTGGCCAATCTATCTAAAGTCATTTTAAAAAAGGATACTCGTGCATGGTCTCTTGTCATGGGAGTCGGTTTTCTTTTTGTAATATAAATTAGGGCTGGCCTTAATACAGTTGACTACTATTCTGGTTTGAGTAACTCTGCGAAACACATATTCGATGGTAAACCTACGAAAAGAAGAATTTTGGGTCAACATCATGTTATTGATGAGATTGAAGATTAGATGCGTGTATTGGAGTACGAGAAGGAAATAAGTTGCAGTTAATGTGAATAAATATTGAAACATAATCTAGAAAATGCAGATATTTAAAAGAAGATCCATCAGAAGAATGAAGATACTATTTTGTTTTAAGTGTTAGTGTATTCGGGGGCAAAAGACGTAATGTGGCTGTGAAATTTTATATATTTTAAAATTTATATTGTAATTTTATAGATCATGTCTCATTGATTAATTTTAGCACTTTTGATATTATTTTTAACTTGGGGGTTGCCTAGGGGTTGTTGATAAGA
>JABXWE010105595.1:0-11111 GCA_014611495.1 Limonius californicus | reverse complement strand
CCATAATGTGCTAAATGTTTCGTGAGTCTATCAAATTCAAATTCAACTCAAATTTTACAGCTCTTCATCAAAATCAACTTGAGGTAGATAATTTTTCCATTTCGAAAAACCTTAGAACATGAACGAGGTCTTTTGGCTACTTTCTTGTACTCATAGGTTTCCTATCGCTAAATTATGTTTAGCCCTGGTAATATTATTATCAAGTGTTCAATACTTATGTTTCCTCGACTTATTTTAGTAAAATCCATAATGTGCTAAATGTTTTGTGAGTCTATCAAATTCAAATTCAATTCAAATTTTACAGCTCTGCATCAAAATTAGCTTGAGGTAGATAATTTTCCCATTTCTAAAAACCTTAGTACATGAACGAGGTCTTTTGGCTACTCTCTTGTACTCATAGGTTTCCTATCGCTAAATTATATTTAGCCTTGGTAATATTATTATCAAGTGTTCAATACTTATGTTTCCTCGACTTATTTTAGTAAGATCCATAATGTGCTAAATGTTTCGTGAGTCTATCAAATTCAAATTCAATTCAAATTTTACAGCTCTGCATCAAAATTAGCTTGAGGTAGATAATTTTCCCATTTCTAAAAACCTTAGTACATGAACGAGGTCTTTTGGCTACTTTCTTGTAGTCGTAGGTTTCCCATCCCTAAATTATGTTTAGCCCTGGTAATATTATTATTAAGTGTTCAATACTTATGTTTCCTCGACTTATTTTAGTAAGATCCATAATGTGTTAAATGTTTCGTGAGTCTATCAAATTCAAATTCAATTCAAATTTTACAGCTCTGCATCAGAATTAGCTTGAGGTAGATAATTTTCCCTTTTCGTAAAAACCTTAGTACATGAACGAGATCTTTTGGCTACTTTCTTGCACTCGTAGGTTTCCCATCGCTAAATTATGTTTAGCCTTGGTAATATTATTATCAAGTGTTCAATACTTATGTTTCCTCGACTTATTTTAGTAAGATCCATAATGTGCTAAATGTTTCGTGAGTCTATCAAATTCAAATTCAATTCAAATTTTACAGCTCTGCATCAAAATTAGCTTGAGGGAGATAATTTTCCCATTTCGTAAAAACCTTAGTACATGAACGAGGTCTTTTGGCTACTTTCTTGTACTCATAGGTTTCCTATCGCTAAATTATGTTTAGCCTTGGTAATATTTTTATCAAGTGTTCAATACTTATGTTTCCTCGACTTATTTTAGTAAGATCCATAATGTGCTAAATGTTTCGTGAGTCTTATCAAATTCAAATTCAACTCAAATTTTACAGCTCTTCATCAAAATCAACTTGAGGTAGATAATTTTCCCATTTCTAAAAACCTTAGTACATGAACGAGGTCTTTTGGCTACTCTCTTGTACTCATAGGTTTCCTATCGCTAAATTATGTTTAGCCTTGGTAATATTATTATCAAGTGTTCAATACTTATGTTTCCTCGACTTATTTTAGTAAGATCCATAATGTGCTAAATGTTTCGTGAGTCTATCAAATTCAAATTCAATTCAAATTTTACAGCTCTGCATCAAAATTAGCTTGAGGTAGATAATTTTCCCATTTCTAAAAACCTTAGTACATGAACGAGGTCTTTTGGCTACTCTCTTGTACTCATAGGTTTCCTATCGCTAAATTATGTTTAGCCCTGGTAATATTATTATCAAATGTTCAATACTTATGTTTTCTCGACTTATTTTAGTAGGATCCATAATGTGCTAAATGTTTCGTGAGTCTATCAAATTCAAATTCAATTCAAATTTTACAGATCTGCATCAAAATTAGCTTGAGGTAGATAATTTTCCCATTTCGAAAAACCTTAGTACATGAACGAGGTCTTTTGGCTACTTTCTTGTACTCATAGGTTTCCTATCGCTAAATTATGTTTAGCCCTGGTAATATTATTATTAAGTGTTCAATACTTATGTTTCCTCGACTTATTTTAGTAAGATCCATAATGTGTTAAATGTTTCGTGAGTCTATCAAATTCAATTCTTACAGCTCTGCATCAGAATTAGCTTGAGGTAGATAATTTTCCCTTTTCGTAAAAACCTTAGTACATGAACGAGATCTTTTGGCTACTTTCTTGCACTCGTAGGTTTCCCATCGCTAAATTATGTTTAGCCCTGGTAATATTATTATCAAGTGTTCAATACTGATGTTTCTTCGACTTATTTTAGTAAGATCCATAATGTGCTAAATGTTTCGTGAGTCTATCAAATTCAAATTCAATTCAAATTTTACAGCTCTGCATCAAAATTAGCTTGAGGTAGATAATTTTCCCATTTCTAAAAACCTTAGTACATGAACGAGGTCTTTTGGCTACTCTCTTGTACTCATAGGTTTCCTATCGCTAAATTATGTTTAGCCTTGGTAATATTATTATCAAGTGTTCAATACTTATGTTTCCTCGACTTATTTTAGTAAGATCCATAATGTGCTAAATGTTTTGTGAGTCTATCAAATTCAAATTCAATTCAAATTTTACAGCTCTGCATCGAAATTAGCTTGAGGTAGATAATTTTCCCATTTCGTAAAAACCTTAGTACATGAACGAGGTCTTTTGGCTACTTTCTTGTACTCGTAGGTTTCCTATCGCTAAATTATGTTTAGCCTTGGTAATATTATTATCAAGTGTTCAATACTTATGTTTCCTCGACTTATTTTAGTAAGATCCATAATGTGCTAAATGTTTTGTGAGTCTATCAAATTCAAATTCAATTCAAATTTTACAGCTCTGCATCGAAATTAGCTTGAGGGAGATAATTTTCCCATTTCGTTAAAACCTTAGTACATGAACGAGGTCTTTTGGCTACTTTCTTGTACTCATAGGTTTCCTATCGCTAAATTATGTTTAGCCCTGGTAATATTATTATCAAGTGTTCAATACTTATGTTTCCTCGACTTATTTTAGTAAGATCCATAATGTGCTAAATGTTTCGTGAGTCTATCAAATTCAAATTCAATTCAAATTTTACAGCTCTGCATCAAAATTAGCTTGAGGTAGATAATTTTCCCATTTCGTAAAAACTTAGTACATGAACGAGGTCTTTTGTCTACTTTCTTGCACTCGTAGGTTTCCCATCCCTAAATTATGTTTAGCCCTGGTAATATTATTATTAAGTGTTCAATACTTATGTTTCCTCAACTTATTTTAGTAGGATCCATAATGTGCTAAATGTTTCGTGAGTCTAGCAAATTCAATTCTACAGCTCTGCTTCAAAATTAGCTTGAGGTAATTTTCCCATTTCGTAAAAACTTAGTACATGAACTAGGTCTTTTGTCTACTTTCTTGCACTCGTAGGTTTCCCATCCCTAAATTATGTTTAGCCCTGGTAATATTATTATTAAGTGTTCAATACTTATGTTTCCTCAACTTATTTTAGTAGGATCCATAATGTGCTAAATGTTTCGTGGGTCTAGCAAATTCAGTTCTGCAGCTCTGCATCAAAATTAGCTTGAGGTAGATAATTTTCCCATTTCGTAAAACCCTTGGTACATGAACGAGGTCTTTTGTCTACTTTCTTGTACTTGTAGGTTTCCCATCCCTAAATTATGTTTAGCCCTGGTAATATTATTATTAAGTGTTCAATACTTATGTTTCCTCGACTTATTTTAGTAGGATCCATAATGTTCTAAATGTTTCGTGAGTCTAGCAAATTCAATTCTACAGCTCTGCATCAAAATTAGCTTGAGGTAGATAATTTTCCCTTTTCGTAAAAACCTTAGTACATGAACGAGGTCTTTTGGCTACTTTCTTGCACTCGTAGGTTTCCCATCGCTAAATTATGTTTAGCCCTGGTAATATTATTATCAAGTGCTCAATACTGATGTTTCTTCGACTTATTTTAGTAGAATCCATAATGTGCTAAATGTTTCGTGAGTGTAGCAAATTCAATTCTACAGTTCTGCTTCAAAATTAGCTTGAGGTAGATAATTTTTTTCGTAAAACCCTTGGTACATGAACGAGGTCTTTTGGCTACTTGCTTGCACTCGTAGGTTTCCCATCGCTAAATTATGTTTAGCCCTGGTAGTATTATTATCAAGTGTTCAATACTTATGATTCCTAGACTTATTTTAGTAAGATCCATAATGTGCTAAATATTTCGGGAGTCTAGCAAATTCAATTCTTGAGCTAAATTAGCTTGCGGTAGTAAATCTTTCAGCGTTTGGCGACATTCATTCACTCGTAGGTTTTCCGCCCCTAAATTATGTTTAGTCGTGGTAGTATTATTGTCACGTGCTCAATACTTGCTCGACTTGTTTTAGTGGGGGTCATAATTCAGTAAATGTTTTGTTTCGTGTGTCTAACAAATTAATTATTACATTTCTACATCAAAAGTAGCTTGAGGTCTTCCTATTTCTTGAAAACTTTAATACATGAGAGATGTCTTTTTGTGTCATTAGTACAGGCCTAAGTGTCTATCGCTAAATTTTGCTTAGCCGTTAACGTCTGGGATTTTAGAATGTAACGTTAAGAAGGAATGGTTTGCTGTCTAGAGTGAAAAGTCTTTATGGTGTTACCTATAGTTGTAATAGTTTGTAAAAATGACATTTTAAGTTTTGTTTCAATGTATAATGAAGTTCAAAATGTTTTATTAAGGTATGCCTAATACACCAACTAGGACGTCGCCAAAGCTACCTATGGTTTGGACACCTAAATTGTCCCCAAAGATATGTCCGAAGAATATTGCGAAGAGGAAGGCTGGTAAGTTCGCAGTTTAGTAAATTTAATTAAATTTAAATTTATTTAATTTAAATAATAAAAAATTAATGTAATTGTTTTTAGGTGTTCGTGTTAAGTGGCCAGAAAAGTATATTTTAAGAACAGCCTTCAAAAAATGCATACAGCAGAAGACTGCTCCATCTACCAGGGAAGGATCTACGCCAGACGCACACAATATTGCAACACAGAACCGTGACGCAAATAAAATCCCAAGTACAATATTTGGGAAAGTGTAGTAAATAGTAACACAATGACTAGGACATTTTTTTTATTTAATATTTTTGGAAACTTTATTTGGACTTAAAATATACTTTAGTTACTTTATATAAGTATAGCAGTAATTGTCAAAAAGGAAGTCTAGTTTGGGGATCGTGTCAGGGATGGTGAAAAATAATAGGCCTAGTCAAATTTATAGGATATTAACCTTTTTATGCACGTGTAAGCCAACGTTACATTTAGAACATTATTTTTTAGGTTCATTTTGCATATTGGGCATATCCTTTGTTTATTTAAACATCTTTTAACATAGTATTAGCTATTTTGTATAACTTAAGGTGGTAACTTTTTCTAATAAATAGATAATTTCTGTTTTTGATTATTTTAGTTTTATGTATACCTACCTGTTTACTATTTCTTTTATATATTAAGTGAAAACCCTTAATTGTTTAATATTTTATTATTTTAAGCATTATTTAACAAAATTTTTCAAGAAACAATATAATTTACACCAATTAACTAAAGAAAATTTTCTGTAATAGAAGCATCTTTCAATGTAGAGAAGTACTGTCTCGAAGCAAAATTAAAATTACATTTTTGTTGCTTAATTATTAAAATTTCTATTAATAAAAAACGATTAAGGGTAACTGCAAGAAATGGTAATTACAGCTCATCTAATATGACCTAGGGTATGATGGTGATGTTTCCTGTTTTAAAGAAAATGTATTAAGTTTGTGAATTAATTGCCTTTAATGTCCATCATGTCTACAGTAAAAGGATTACTGTTCCACAATGTTTCTTATCTTCACTTTTGTGTGGGGTAATATTCAAACCGTCTTATTACTTAATGTAGTATTGCCTGCAGCAACAAATGTATCTATAATATGTATAACGATAGCGATGTATATTGAGGGTTGCTAATTTACTGTATTTTATTTTATTTATTAACTTTTCAAACTACTTTCAATATAAAACCGAAATTGTGAACCAGATCAGGCTAATTGTAAATGCTACTTGTAGGGTTGACAAAACACAATCCTGAGCTAGACTTGCATAAAATTTAGAGAAATATTCTTTATGAGGGCACGAAAGAACTGAATTGGGTTTATAAATTGACTGTTGATATCGTTTAAGTAATTGTAAAAGTAAATAGTTACAACATATTTACTTTTTAAAAATATATTCTTAAGCAACTAGAAATTTTCCCTTATACAGATAATAATAGATAATGAAGTTGGTTATTTATTAGCATTAGTGGTTTAGACTTTATTGTAAAAAAATAATCATGACTTTGAAATAATTAAATTCTTATGGAACAATTACGTCTATGTATTTTCTATTGGTACAGATTCGACCCAAAACTCCTGTATCTGCCTAAAGTTCAACATGCAGTAAAGGGCTTATACTTACACTAACTTTAAAGAATAGCACAAATATGTATTTGATAAATGTTGTTGCTTTTTAGAAGTAATATAAATACAGCCACCTTTTTTAGTTTTCCAGGTAGCCAAGGTATTAAAAGATTATTTAGAATCCATAAAATTTTCTGGAAAACGATAATACTAAGTCCTAAAGCAGGTCTATGTAAATTAAACAAACTTTAAAAGTTCAGCTGTAAAATTGATATGTTATTACTGCACATTACTGGAAAAGTAATTTATCCCAAATTAACCTTATGCTAATAAATATATATGATAAATGTAATAAATTAGAAAGACTAATACAACAAATTATTTGAAATAAAACTCTAACAGCAGGACATTACCAAAAGAAATGGTAAAATAAAGTTTTATTAGTTACACCATGACATGAGCAGTTGAGTATTACATAAATAGCTAACATTGACAACTAGCATGGTAACACACCTTGATTAATGCACCGAACCTACTATTGAAAACGTCGTCAATAGCACGTATTAGTGTACCTGCAAAAAGTAGTCAAAGTTCCATCCTCACGTATATATATATATATATATATATATATATATATATATATATATATTATATATACCAGATCCCAGGGAATTGGAAACAAGAAGCTCAAAGCGGAATCGAATTAAGATGAAGGCAACATCTTAACACTTTACTATTTGCAGTCGACCAAGTACTCCTTGTTAAAAGAGAATATTAGCTACAACAACAAATAAATAGCTTAAATTAGCTAAAGTGATAGCATTCGTCGGTAAAGACCGCGTTAAATCGCATTTCAATTATCTGGGGTGCGACTGACGTACGACTACTATCTTGACTGCAAAAATAAAGTAAATAAATTCTAAGCAAGCAATATGTGGTACTATCGCAAATACCTTAAAGAACAAAGCTAGAGTTGAAAGTAAGATTCGGTTTTATAAAACAATGGCAGTACCAGCATTACAATATGGGAGCAAAGCTTGGGTATTGACAAAAGAAAAACAAAACAGAATAAGAACAGCAGAAATGAAGTTTTTAAGGAAAGTGAAATGAATAACAAGATCTGATAGAATACGAAATGACGACATAAGATAGTCTAAACATCGAACCTGCAGAAGACAGAATATTAAAATACAGACAAAACTGGACAGAACACGAATAGAATCGATGAGACCAGAATACTAAGTAAAGCCTACAGCTGTAGACCAATAGACAGAAGAAGTTTAGGACGGCCTAGGAAACGTTGGGAAATCAGAACAGGTTTGAAACCCTAACCATGAAAGGACATGATGATGATGATGGACTTGAATTGTACTTGAAATACACGGCTCAATGTTAAATAACGTATAAATCATGTATTTGGTAAACTAAGGTGTTTAGAACATGTATCTGTAAGTACAGGATGGCGCAAGAAAAAGAAGCCCAGGTCCATAAAACAGATTAATATAGAAATAAATGAGTTGCCATCGTAGAAGATATTTAAAGCCCCCCCCACTACAGCATCAAATCACACCGCTGGTGGCGACTGCATAGTTGATGTTGCCTTTTAGTTCCTGCAATGTGTGTGGATTTGTTTCATACTCCGTGATCTTCAAGTATTCCCACAGATAATAATCAACATGTTGAAAGGTCTGGGGTACGTGGCGCCCCATGTTTGCTAACATTTCGTCCTTAAGAGAAGACTTCAAGGATACATAAGAAGTGAGTTCACCACATAGTTCATCAAAAATATTCATAGCCTCCCGTGTTTGACGGTAGTATCAAACCATTTCGATCCAATGGTGCGCATTGAATGACATGTCAAGCGGTCAGAATCTCACAATTCACATTCAAACGGGACCCGGGCAACTTTTTCGTGCTATTTTAGGCTGTGAAGTGTGCATTTTTCAACTGTGTGTTAATGTTCATAAAACGCACACTTGTAATAAATACTCATTTAACAAATTTACATTTAGGTTCTATTTCTTATAAACCATCAATTAAAAATTATTTTAAACCTTATTTCGAAAAACGTTAAAATTCGTTACCCGAAAAATTATACTCAACAATAGCTTTTTCTGCGTCAGATCTTTTCATGTACTACGTAAATTAAAGACGATAATTCTGCTGTGAGTTGCAGCGAAACGTTCTGACTACGTGTTCACTTTTGTAAATTACAGACGTCGTTGAAAGATTTTAATTCAATATCAGAACAGGACTTAACAAAATCGTTAAAAATTCGTCACTGCAACAGTGCTAATTTACATTAGAAACCATTAAATTCCTGAATTCAATGTTCGTCGTATTTCAGAGATTTAATTCAAACGCCTAAAATTAAAAAAAATTTATTCATTACTGTTTCGGTTAAAATTTTTAGAAGTTTTATTTACTTATACAATGATTTGGGGAAAAAGGATAATAACGATAATTTATTATATGTGTTTCAACTAAACATAAGATAGGATGATCCAACAGCATACGGCTTGCTATCGCTTGAAAATAGAAGGTCCTTTTATAGTAATTCCATTTTCATTGGGAATTAAAAGATTGAACTAGAGAACTCGTCGTTTCTATAAAATAAAATCCGGGCTTTCATGTTTGATTTCTAAACTCAGTTTCCAACATAATAGTGAATAAAAAGCACTTTACTTTAAACAAGCAGCGGTGCTGAAATCGCTAGAGAGAATTGAATCAATAATAAGCACCAAAAGGAGCAAAAAATCGGTACTTCTCTTATTAAATATAAAACTTGACACTTTCATAGATGGTAACCAAGTGCAGAAAAAGCCGTGCCGATCGAAGCGTAGAAAATCCTATTAAGTTTGCTAACGTAAATTTCACGACTATGCATTTTACCCAACTAAAAAATCTAAAGGAAATTGACTGAAATATTGCATTCTTTAGATTTTCCAGCAATATACGAGACTACAAATAACCACGTACCTTATTTCCACAAAATTTAACACAGTCAATCAGAAGATAAGCAAACAGCTCGATTTTCAGAATGTATATATTTCAAAGGAAAAAATTGGGTGAACGCTGCCGAAACTCCCGAAATCAGCCAGAATTATGTATGCTAGGACGTAGAATCACATCTACTACACCTGGAGTCTACTACCATTGGCAATCTCTCTGATTCTCCCTATATTTGTTCGGAGAAAGAAAGACATTTAAGACTCGATATCAATTCGAATATACAAAGGCTCACCATTTTTTATAAACACATGTGTAAGTGGAAAACCAAATATTTTATTTAGATGTAAAAATACGGACGTATAGTTGATAGCTCACGACATGGAATTATTAGAACTCAATTACAAAATACTGCAATACTTATCTTATCTTACATGTACGAATTATAATGTGCATTCTCTAAGAAAAAGTATCAACAGTAAATTAAACATAAAAATAAATGCATTAGAAATTCATAATAGAAAGAGATTTCCTATTAAATATATAAAATTATGACATTCCGCAACGACATAACGTAACGCTATACTTTTAACCGTAATTTCATTGCCATTGCTGTCATATTTGGAAATGGAAAATCTGCTTTGAAGGATAACAATAATAAACTAAAGTTGTTCAAAACTCAAACATTAAGAAAATACGTTCAATATGCTTATGAGTTTGTCATTTAATAAAGCACCAAAGAAAAAGCAAAGGTGTATTGTACAGGGTGCGGTAACATAACTTCCTTTTTTTAAATGCGCGCCATTCAGGCTGTAGAGCTCGTAGCGGGGCGGGAGTAGTCTCATTTGACAGGCGTGGTTCTAAAGTTTAGTTTCCTACCCCGGTCATCATCAACATGCGTTGGAACAGTGAGGAGTGTGCGTTTGCCGTCGAGGCCTACTTTTCGAACGGATGTTCTGTGATCGCAACCCAGCGCCGCCTTCCGAAATCGCTTCAATGTAGCCCCGTTGGGCCTGTCCCGGACCGGAAATCAATTGTTACATGGGTCACTACGTTCAGGCAAAGCGCGAGTACAACAAGACGAAGAACTGGAGTCCTTCGGCCGATCAGATCACCTGAGAACATTGAGGCAGTGAGAGCTTCAATCTTGCGATCTCCACGGCGGCGTGTTGCGCGCAAACATGCGTCTGCCCTTGGACTTTCCTATCGTTCAGTGGGGCGAATTCTTCACGATGACCTTCATTACCATCCGTACAAGTTGAGGATTGTGCAGGAGCTTTCCGAACGCAACTTCAATTCTCGGGGGAACACATGTGAGGCGCTTCTCGAAAACGTTCCCGAAGACGCAATTGTCTTTTTCAGCGATGAAGCCCATTTTCATTTAACACACAGTGTGGTGTGCTATTTCCTCAGCTGGGACTGTTGGGCCCTGGTTTTTTGAAGAAGATGAGGTCACAGTGACGGTGAATTCAGACCGGTACGTGAACATGTTGGAGGAATTTTTCTTCACTACTTCAAGGATATCGATGGCTGTTGTGAGGGAAAACTTCCCGGAGCGCCTGATCTCAATAAGGGGCGATTTGGAGTTGACAGCCCGCTCCTCAGATTTGGCTGCTTGCGATTTTTTTTTGTGGGGATTTTTGATCCCGTGTTTATGTTAACCGTCCAAGGACCCTACAAGACCTGAAGGCCAACATCCGGGCAGAAATTGCCAACATACCCGCTGCTATGCTGGTAAGGGTCATGACAAACGCCAGAAATCGGCTTCTTCAGTGTATGGACAATGGAGGGCGTCACCTACCTGATATGATTTTCAAAACTGTGTAAAACAAAACTTTAAATATGTACCTACATTATAAAAAAAA
>JABXWE010105592.1:0-14273 GCA_014611495.1 Limonius californicus | reverse complement strand
AACGATTACTAAATTTTAAAATTAGATTACCTTTTGTTTTTTTTTTGTTTTTTAATGTCCTGAAAATTGTAATATTAAAAAGAGAATAGAGCATCATCAAAAAAAATGTGAGTTTTAATAATCGCTAATGGAAATGGATAAGTAGTTCATGTCAGGAAGAGCCACCAGTCCACGGTGAGAAGAGCCAGCCTGGCGGAGATGAGTGCGGTCTGTGTACTGGAGGAGTAGCATTCCAGGAGCATTTTACCGTGCCTAACTTCTGTGTAAAGGTTGGTGCAGATAAAACATGGACTAATTTCGGTGATATTAAAGCATAGTGAGGGTAGTAAAAATTTGCACCTGTTAATTTTACTTTTTGTACGTTTCAATTTTTTGAACGAGTCGAGGCCACGAGTGGAGTCATTTCTCTAATTTCCTGAGGTGACAATTTTGTGTTCGGGCTAGTTGGCGTTAGTTTTAAACCATGACTGTTATTACATAGCAATAAAGAGTAGAAAATCCAAATAATACACAGAAAATAGAAGATGTAAGTAAGCAATAACAGTGAGAAAACGGAAGAATATGCTAATAAGAAAACAAAAGTACAACAATAAAGCAGGCTGATATCAAACAAGAAACACAAAGTAAACACAGAGCTGGACAAAAAATTATAACGACGATACGTAAAAGGAAACACGTGAAAAACCGGAAACAATAAAAGGTAAAGGAGGAAAGAAATACAGCGGTAAAAATAGAAAACGATACCACGAATAGGAAGATATTTAAATAGAGAACGAGGCGAAACGCATATTAGTAATAGTAAAGTTAAGATGGAGGAAGAAACACTGCGACCAATAATCAAACTGAAACTAAAGAATAGACAGATACGAAAGAAAACCGCAGTTATGCCAAAAAATGGCAGGAGGAGAAAGTGAAAGAAAAAATTAAATACTAAAGATGAAGTTTAAGAAAGAAGATGCAATAGATATAATAAATATGATACAAATAGGTAAAGTAAAATTAAGACAAAGATATAGTCAACAAAGTGCAGAGAAAGGAAGGGAATATAAAGTTAAAAGAAACTAAACAAGAAAACTAAGAGAGTAGCACTAAATAAAGGAAGACAATCAGAAAAGAAAAACTACTACAAAAGTGTATTAATTGGTGGTAAACATACAAACGGACCCCGCAACCTTGAAATGTTCAAGAATAAAAGTATGCAAACGTAGAGACTGCGAAAAGAAACGGAACGTAAACATAGATAATAGATAATAGTAACGTTGACATGGCGGAAAAGAAACCGAAAGCAATAAACAGAAAGTAAACATAAAAGAGAACAAATAAAAAGTAAACAAACGTGAGCGAAACAGGAAGGTGTGTAAAAACGCGCAGATTAGGCGAGAAATATGAACAGAAAAAAAAATTAAGCAAAGAAAAATACAATACGAAAGATACCACTCAACAAAGGGAATGCGAAAAATTTAATCAAGTTCAAACAAATAGGAAAATTTAATAAAAGGAAAGTTATAATCAAGAAGGAACATAATAAAACAACAACATAAACAAAACATAAAGACAAACAGGATTACAGGGTGAGAAAACAGCAATGGAAGAGGATAATATAAATCTGATAAAATAGAGAATTAATAAATAATATACTGCTGTGTTTTAATACGCTCTAATAGAGATGTCTTAACCTATTCCTAATTCTAATAAAGCTTTGTTAAGCTACCCTATAAGAAAATAGGTTGTTTAACCACCTATAAATCAAATAAGAGGTAAATTATTATTTCCGTTCTTGGTTTTGGCTTCGTTAAGCTGTACAACTTGGTTCCTAAATGGCAAAGCTGGTTATTTTGGTTGATATATATATATATTCAGAAAGGCATAGAGGATACTTTTCAATCTTATTTATGCATTCTTGGGCTGTAATTTAACAAATATAAGTAAAAATGTAACGATTTTAATAGCTTCACATTAAAATGTAAATTTGTGAATTTAATGCTTTTCTTTTGAAAGAAATATGTTTGTAGTCCTTATGAGTGTGAGGAAGCTTGGTGTTAATTGTGATTAACATTGACGTTGTTTTTAATAATTTATTTATAATTTAAAGTAAATTTCCAAATGTGTTAAAAACAATATGCCGTGTGAGATATCGAAATGTTTGCAATTTTATAAAGAATACAATAGAAATTTCCTTTTTGGTGTAATATTAGTGATAAGAATGTTATTTTACTTTATTGATATTTCTAATTTTAATACTTAATACTGATTGGATGAACCCCTTGGGAACGCTTAAAAGTTTTATGTATGTATTGTGGTTGCTAGGTAACTCTCTAGAAAACGGTGAATTTTGTCTTGTAAAACAAGTAAGTGGCACTGTGACCACCAAAGTGGTACGCTAAATTTGCAGCTCCGCTAAAATTGCATTTTGTGTTTATAAGATAGGTTTTAAATTAAAATAAATGTGTTAACGTTTTTTTACGTATTCAAAGTGTTTTCTTCTACATACGAACGAGAAGTAGTGCAAATCTCCGAAAAATTCCAATTTTAAGGAGAAATAGAATGTTGGCGTGGGCTTTCTTCTTTTGTTTTATCGATTCTCAGTTGCTTAAAGCTGGTCGATAATTTTCTTTGACAAGTTGACACAAACGTCAATGTCACTTGTGGAAAATTTGGAATGTACAAGAAATAATTAAAAATAATTAAATATAAATAAATAAATAAAAGGAAGTGCTTCGAAATATTAAAATGGAAGAATTTAATTCTGAGAAGAAACTACAATACGGAATTTCACCTAGAAACAATTTGGAGGGTGGGAGTTTAAATTGATTCATACCTGTTTATAATTAATTAATGGCATATCCTGATCGGGAAGAAGTGTTGAGCGTTGAATCTACTTACGTGTGGCCGAGATTTGGATACAACAAACAGCAATTAACTGCACTAATTTGGCAAAACAAATCCATGGACTACTTGTATACTGCTTTCGATCGTGGAACTCATTGCGAGTTAAAGGACCGGACGTGCCAAAGCTGATTTATTTAAAATTCAGGGCAGGAGACCATTACCCCAAAGTTGCGATGAGATAAATGAGGTGCGTGTTTCTTATAAAGAAATATATAAATATTTGGAACAAACCGAAGAGAGGAAAATAATTGAGAGAAAAGGAAACACAAAGTCAGATACTGAAGATAAACATCCAGTAACTAAAATAAGATTGTTGTTAAAGACGGTAAAGAGAAATGAAATTTATGGAGCAGGATAGAAAAGAGATTGTGGTAGAATATACAGGGTAACAAAGAAATCCATAGAAAGAGAGAGAAAATAAAGAGAACAAGGGCGAAATTTGGGTGCTAAAAAGAGCAAATAAGTTATTTAAGCCAACTTTCATTAATCAGGATATGTTTGTATGTTTGTATGACATTAATAAAGTGAATGAACTGAACCTTTCAAAGACCGTCCGCTATTGACTTTATCATTAAGTCATGCCTTCGCACTAAGCCACAACCTTTCACTTTCTTTGCCCTTACTTTGGTCACGCGTTTCGTGTCTATCGCTGTCTTCGCACCTATATTACCTAACTTTTTATGGATACGTCCCCAGGGAATAGTCAGTTAAGAGCCCAGAGCTCATCAGCAGGACCTACTGCTGGGTATTATCCGAACTTTTCCACCGATATTTCATTTCTGTTTGCATTTCTCTTTAAATACATCCCGAATAACTTTTATATGCGGGGCAATACGTGTACTGCGCCCACGTCCTTTCATGCATTTTTTACGAGTGACTGAATTTCTATCTAGACCCCTGTTTTTTTGGCTTATACGCGCTTTCGATATTACTGTGCTTGCGTGCTGCCTGTCCAATTGGTTTTATACATATGTAACGGTATCATGAGAAGACTGCACAACGTCCTGCGTACCATTTTAAAAGAGCAGAGATAAATACTGGATGATACAGAATGAGTAGTAGCGGGTTCAAAGAAAAATCAATTATAGTAGGCGTATCAAAGCGTGGTTCGTACGACTCTTCACATTGCTATTTTACTACAACGAGGTTATATAGGATCATGAAACTTAGAGGTGTCTTGACTTTCGCGCCTCTGTTTCATAAGAAATAAAATGTCACAGTGAATCATTTTTGTATAGCTTAGAAATACTTTTAAATTGGTCCTCCTAGGCCATATAAAATAACTTTAAATGAACAAAGCTAAGACGTTAGTTGGCAAGCCCGTATTCAACGTTCATTCCAATCTGGTTTAATTTTGTTTACTGATGAACTCATCCTCATACTTATATGATCAGGAAAGTGTTCTGGTCATGCCGAGCTGTTATACCGGCTCCGAATGCTCTTGCACAACTTTTAGAAGTCTGGAATTGATTTGTCTTAGTCTTGTAATGACCTCTATGTCCACCTGACTTAAATATACAAGGTGTAACTGAATCACTTGGGCAGACTTTAAGTGCGTTTCCTACTCTTCACGTTAATGATAAATATTCTTATAAACATTGCTCAGCAGTGGCGGCTCGCCAAGTGAAGTAGGTAAAGTGCCACTTCACCTAAAATTTTCATTCAATTGCGAATATTTATTTAAATTACATTACAATATATTTATCGACGTTACACTTATTAGGAGTGGTTTATTTGTGGGATACATACTTGTAGATACAATGAGCTCAGTGAAAACAAACAAAAATTTTAATTTTAAATGCAGTCCGTCGAGCGCCGACCATAAAAAACCTTAGCTACAACACTTGAGCAATTGTAGTGAAGAGTCAGCTCCAAACGTATTTTAACTCTGCACTTATAACTCCGTTGCCATGGTAACCCCTATGTCACTATCTAGAATTGGTTCGCGGTAAAACGCGCAAGTGAGGAGTTGACTCGCAAGCAACCGCAGAACTTCATATTGCGGTTTTTTATTTTATTCGTTCATTTATGAATTATAGTTAATCGGTAACTATTACTATTGTTGATTGTGTTGTGCGTTTGTACTCGTATCGGGTGTGCTTTTGTTTTGGAAAGTTTGCTGTTATACCTAGATAACTGCCAGAAGAACTATGAATCCTATTACTGACACAGTGTGCTGTTTGTTAGAGACGCCATTTAGGTATTGGAAGGAAGAAAATAAAAAAGACCTTTTAAATCAAGGGCGACCTACAGTTGGTTTGACAATTTCCGCGAAAAAAGACTTAAAAGGTAGTGGAAAATCATATAATCTTAAGTTTAAAATTTCTTGGTTCACCGAATACAAATGGTTATGTATCAGCCCAATACTACCAAAATTATTTTGTTGGCCTTGCTTGATCTTTTGTACAAAACAGTCTGTCTGGATGTATTACTCTTGGCGTAGGTAATTTACATATAGCGAGTGCAAGCCTGTTGGAAGTTGATTTTCTACAGAGGTTGCAGTTTTGTCGGTAGCTTTTAAAATAATGTATTGACGTCAATTTGTTTACCAGCGTCGAGACAAATTCTTCAAGTAATCCAATAATGAATACTCACAATAATCGTCAATGGACTGACGCTATTCCACACGCAATATGACCTTCCAGACATCAACAATCATTTCGCTGTAATGTTTGGGCCAGCGCGATCGATAATGACTTGATTAGACCTACGTCTTTTCTTACTTGATGGTCAAAACGTAGGCAGTGTTTGGAAGGAAAGCTAGCAATAGCGCTGGAGGAAGTCCCATTATAAACGCAATGTACACAGCATAAAATACACATACTACAGTTATTACACAGCTGCCCGCTGTCTCCCCAGTCCCAATCTCCAGGCCTCTCGGTCGTGTAGCATTTCTTCTTCTATTTCTCGGTCTAGCATCGCCTGCTCCTCGCTCCTAGATTTATGGTGACATTTTTTTTTTTCGCCCCGTAGGTTTCCATTTAATTAAGCATTTCGGTCATCTTGTCTCTTCCATTGGGAGTATATATCCAAACCACTTTAGTCCTCTCTTTTCTATTCTTTAAACAACCGTTTTTGTCGTTGGCATTGAATTTCTCATGTCTACGTTTCTGACTCTCTGTATTCGTGATATCCTGGCACTTAAACGTAGGTAGTCCATCTCCAGTGCTTTCCATCTCCGTTTACCTTCATTCTTCAACGTCGGTTAAGATGGTACTTTGTTATGGAAGTGAAGTTTGGCAAATGAATATCATGAGCATAAATTTAAAAAAACAAAGATTTTGGTGAGTGGGAGAAATAAAGCAAGAAATATAAAAATGAAAGAATGGGACTTGAAAATTACAGTCCAGGAATTCCCATGATAGGGCAGTGTAAGAGTGGCTGTTGGAAAGAGTGAAAGGGAAATAGAAACTAGAATTGCTACGGCCAAGAAAGCATTATACGCAAACAGAAATCTTTTAAAACAAACAAAATCTCAAAATCCACAGGGAAACAATTGTTGAAAACTTTTATACTACTGTACTTACCATAGAGGTGGGCTGTAGGGAAAGGTTGTAAGAGAAGATTAGAAACTTTCGAACAGTGGTGCTTTAGAAGAATTTTAAGAATGAGTGAGTTAGACAGAGAGTACAATTAGAGTGTTGAAAGAAAAGCAACTATGGAGAAGAGTTCAAAAGCAAAGAATATACACTGCTGAACAAAAGTAGGGGAACACTTCTTTAGCAGTGCATAATTATTCAAATTAAAGACTGACGCAAGTATCAACTTTAGTATATTGTGCTTTCAGCATTACTTATCAAGATACAAACATCAAACATGCTCTAATTAAACGGTTTTCCTGAGGAACACCAAACTATTGAAATGTGTTTTATCACTTAAAATGTAATGGAAATTCTGTTAACGCCCGAATACCAAGCTTTAGTAGCGCGTGTGCCCTCCATTAACTTCAATAACAGCCTGCCAACGTCGAGGCATGCTGCGAATAAGTCTTAACATGTCTTTTGGTAGATTTCGCCATTCTGCCATAAGGGCCTCAGGTAACTCCTGAAGAGTCTGAGATGCAGCAGGATGCTTCCTAATGCGCCTGCCGAGTAAATCCCAAACGTGTTCGATGGCATTTAAGTCTGGACTCATGGCTGACCACCCCATCACTTGGATTTCTTGTTCTTGGAGGACGTTTGTTGTTAAATTGGCGGTATGAACTCTACAATTAACCTGTTGCAGGATGAAGCCATCGCCGAAATTGTTCGAAAATGGCACAACATGCTCTTGAAGAATCGTCTCAACATAAATTTCTGCGTTGAGACGTTGGGGAACGACAACCAAGTCTGTGCGATCGTCTATACTAATGCCACCCCACACCAGACGGATCCAGTTTCGAATCAGACCAGTTCCTGTATACACGCGGCAGTGTATCGCTCTCCAGGACGTCTGTACACTCGTATACGACCATCGCAACGAGTTAGACAAAACCGCAACTCGTCTGTAAAAAGCACAGACCTCCAATGTCGAAGTTGCCATTGCACATGTTCGCGGGCAAAGTTTGGACGGCTAACTTTGTGATTCCTGCTCAAGCGAGGAGCTCGTACAGGTCTGCGAGAAGTCATAATGACTTCTTTGGGTCGTCTTCTAACCGTCTTATCGGAAATTCTCACAAAGTGGCATTTCGGAGTAGATTTTGTAGCTCACAAGCAGTAGCAGTTCGTCGGCGAAGAGAAGAATTAACAATATACCGGTCGTCCCGAGGGGTAATTTTTCTTTCACGGCCTTTTCCAATTCTCCTGGAATATCTACCCGTTTCTTGGTACATATGCCAAGCTCTGCAGATAACAAATGGAGTCGATTGGAGCTGGTTTGCTACATATCGCATAGATCGACCATCTTCAAGCAAAGCAACAGCCCTCGCGATCAATTTCACTTATATAACGCATTTTGGACTCAGAAGCATTGAAAAAGTCAAAACTTTAACATTTACTGTGTCGAATGACTAATTTGATTGATTGATTTCAGATGTTTGCCTTGTGGTCAAAAACCACTTTGTTTTGAGACTATCTTTACATTTTGGCGTCTACGATGAACACGAGCAAACGAATCACCATAATTCTTTTTGCATTTGTCAATAAAGGTCTAGAGAATAATATAACAAGAAAAAATCCTGCTTCCATCATTTGCTGGAAATCTTATAGACGCTCAAAAAAGTGTTCCTCTGATTTCGTAGAGCAGTGTATTTCATCGGGTATATTATTAGACAAAATGGCTTGTTATGTACCATTATAAACGATACAGTAAAGGACAAAAGCTCAAGAGAGGGGCCGCGTTTACAATACATGAAACAGATAATAGATACCGCAACCAACACCAACAGAGAATGAAAAGAAAATGTAGCAGTATACGGGAATGACCAACTGCGATAAATCAATTAACGCTGCATACCACAGAAGGATGACCATTTCTTATAGAGACACTTAAAAAGTTTGTTTACCAATTTGTAATTGATAACTTCCACGAAGTCCCATCATGCATGGTTTTCAAGTGATTCACGATACTCCTGGTACTTTTTAACGTTTTAGGCAACCACTGATAGCACCTTTTTAGGTATGTTATTTTACCAAAGACAGTCATATTCTTATTATTATATGTTAGAGGATTTTTTATTCAATATGCCTTTCGTTACTTTGATCCTTAATGATTCTTTTGTATCGTATGAACCCTTACTTCTTTTTCTTCTTCTTCCTAAACTTCTTTTAAGGTTCCTTTTTGAACATAGGCCTTGCCTAATTTCTTCCATCGCTCCCGATATTGTGCGATTCAGATCCCTGCTAACCGGTCTGTTTTTTTGTAAATTATCATACCAGGGCATTGGTGGCCTCACTCTGCTTCTCTTTACGTTCATAAACCGGCAGTCTAATATTCTACAGTTCCGCCATGATGTGACGCTCTCAGCAACATGGCCAACGTAACTGTATTTGAGGCGTACGACTTTAACATCAACATCAGTTACTTTGGTGATTGAGGTGTTTCGTTTCTAATGTTGTATCGCCTTGTTCGACTGACTATAGCTCTTTCCATATTCCATTGAGCCACTCTTATTACCTCGATGTGGTATTTAGTAGAAGTCCAGTTTTCCGCTCTATATGTTAATATTGGTAAACACATTACTCAAAAATGCGTGTTTTGAGATGGTGAACTATGTTTCTTTTACTGAAAATAGAGGACAGTTTTCTTTTCCAAAAGCCGCCCATGCCAATCCGATTCGTCATTTAATTCTCTGTTTTTGGCTAAATCTAGCCTTTGATTGGTTTAGAGAAATTGCAGGCTGTTTACAATACTTAGCACATCTCTGGGCTTTGGGTCCCATATTTCAGTAGATATCATAATGTCTTTGCCGAACATAAATTTGATTCGGCAACAGGCAGTGTTGCATAGGAATAGAATAGTTCTGCCGTTTTCGCTGTCTAATTACATTAACGGCACATTTGGTGTTTAGCCTTACCAATCGTGAACTGATGGTATTCTAGTGATGTGTCGCTTGTAAGAAGGCTTGTGATGGTGTTGAGTTCTCCCTGGTTGAAGGACAGAGCCAGTATTGCATTCTTGTCCAATGTATTTGTGAAATGTTCTTTGCCTGGCGTTGTCTTGGTATTTTTTATTAGTGCGACGAGTTTATTTGTTCCTCCTATAATCTAATCTTATATTTTTCTGTAACTGTGTATCTACCACAAGGTTCTCAGGTCCAATAGAAAGTTCTTGCGAGGTCGTCGGCTTTTTCGTTCGTATACTTTCGTGCCCTGGAACCATAAATTTACGTGATTATTGCCAGCCAGGCTCTCCCAAACAAGCTTAGATTTTCACATACAGCCTTTTCAAGCCTTTATCGTAGCTTGGCTATCTGTGAGGATGTCAATTATTGCACCTTCATAAACTTTCCTGAAGTCTATTTTTGCGCAGAAATGTATTACATAAACCTCAGCGTGAGATGGTGGAATTTGAACCTGGACCATAAACCTCCGGTCCAATCCCCCATCGAAAGTGAATAGCAAACGCTTGATTTAATCGGTCCCATTTGACCCCAGGAAGCTGTAGTTCAGCTGCGTCCCTTTACTTTCAAAAAACCCTGCGTACAGAATTGCATCGAAGAATCCCCAGATTGAAGTCCATGCTCATAATGGAGTAAATTTAAGTAGTTTAAATGAAACAAAAACCTTATCTGCCCCACGAAATATATTTCGTAAATAAATAAATTAAGTTAAATTGGTTAACGCTTTCGAAACTCAAACTGTTTCATCATCAGACCCGGAAATCAAATAAATCTAAATCAACAAAAGACAAATAAGCAGACAATAGTAACAAATTAGTAATACATTACCTTAATTAGTAAAATTGTAAAAACTAAAACAACCACCATCACTGGCTACAATAAAATTTAAATTTATACAAGAAGTTTTGATTTACCTAAACATCAAAAAGCCTGTGGCCAAATGGCCAAAAACCGGCAAAAGCATAAGAGGGGTGTAAATTAGTTTGTGGTGTATTTTACACCCTTCTTATGCTTTTGCCGGTTTTTGGCCGTTTGGCCAAAGGCTTTTTGATGTTTAAATTTAGAAGTAAATCAAAACTTCTTGTATAAATGTAAATTTTATTGTAGCCAGTGATGGTGGTTGTTTTAGTTTTTACAATTTTACTAATTAAGGTAATGTATTACTAATTTGCCTCTACTGCCTGCTTATTTGTCTTTTCTTGATCTAGATTTATTTGATTTCCTGGTCTGATGATGAAATAGTTTGAGTTTCGAAAACGTTAACCAATTTAACTTAATTTATTTATTTACTAAATATATTTCGTGGGGCAGACAAGGTTTTTGTTTCATTTAAACTGCATCCAAGAACATGAAACCAAAAACGCTGATTTACAATTGGATCTAGGAACCTTTGCGCTATATTGGATTATACCGTCGCTTCAATAGTAGTAGCATTGAATATTCAATGGTAGTACCTAGTAGTATTTAAGAACAATTTTCAATCGCCATATGGTAATGTTTTGTTAAAGTTAATAATTGATTTAACCTCCCACACATTACATCACCGTACTTGGATTAGAATTATCCACTAAAATGAATTATAGTATAAAGGGCATTCAATATAAAACAAGAAAGTAGTGGAAATACGCGGCGGAATCGCAAATAAACTTTCTTATGTTTAAGGATATAGGTTACTTCCACATTAGATTCCATCTAGATTTTCCTTCATACAAATAAAAAATAAAATAAATATAAGAAGTTCCTCGAGCCAGTTGACACTCGGTATAATTCATTAACCAGATATTATGGAAGCTTGCCGAAATATGAACTACCCCAAAGTAAGCACTCTCAGATGCTAATTTCAGAACGCATTAGGGATGTACTTTAAGGACGTCAACCAATTTACTGGGTTAACAAGCTTCATATCTTAGCAAGTGCCTAACTAAGTTTTGCGGGGTTGTAATTCACTTACAGAATCACAACATGTAAACATGTAGCTAATTTTACTTTAAGTATAGAAGTTGTATTTCAATAAAAATTGAGCAAAGCAGTTTGTTGGGCTTTACCATGCTTCAAACTGTTTCTGCATACCTACGGAAGTATACAGCGTATCCCAGACTTTTCGAGCGACTGTGCAGAACAAAAATGTTTGATCATGGGTTATGTTTGCCAAAACATCTAGAAAGTCCGTTCGCGTGCTTATTAATGTTTTATTTAGAAATTCGGAACGATAATAGTAGATCATTCAATGCTGAATATACGAGTATATTGCTGTGTTACAACATGCTCTAATTAAGATAGCTTATTATTATATTATTATTAACTTATTGCTAAAGCTAATGAAGTTATAGTAAGCTACCCTATAAGAAAATAGGTTTTTGTAAATCAAATACGAAGTCAATTTATGTTTCCGATCTTGATTTTGGCTTCGTATTGCTGTACAGCTTGGTTCGTAGTAGCAAAGCCGTTGCTTTGGTTAATATTAATATTCAGAAAACCATAGAGGATACTTTTCAACCTCATTTGTGCATTCTTGAGCTGTAGTTTAACAAACATAAGTAATAATGTAATGATTTTGATAGATTTATACTAAAATGTTAATTTATGAATGTAATTCTGTTCTTTTGAGAAAAACGTTTCTGGTAATGTCCTTATGTGTGTGAAGAAACTTTGTGTTAATTTTGATTAACATTGAATTTGTTTTTAATAATTTATTTATAGCGTAATGTAAATCATCAGAAATATGCCGTGTGGAAATGGAAAATGGAAATTTTATTTTTCGTGTAATTTGTAATGATAAGAAAGCTATTATACTTTATAGATATTTGTAATTAATTTGGTAAATTTTAATCCTTAATTCTGATTGGAGGCGCCCATCGGGTACACAAACAAATTTTATAGTATACAGTAGTTGCTAGGCAACTCGCTTCAAAACGATGAATTTTGTCTTGAAAAACAGAAAAAAGTTGCACTCCGACCATCGAGATGAGCGCACGCTAAATTTATGGCTCGGCAAAATTTGTATTTTACGATTTTATATTAGTGTTTTCAAGTTAAAATGAATGTGTTAATGTTTATCCACGTATTTAAAGTGTTTTCTTCCACTTACGTTCAAGAAGAGTGGAAGTATCCGAAAATTTACAATTTTATAAAGAAATCAGAAAGTTGGCGCCGTTGACGCTCAATTATTTGCCACTTATCTTTTGTTGTTGGGTTGAATTACCAATTTGATTTTACTAGTTTGACATTAACGTCAATGCCACTTGTGAAAAATTTAGAAGCTACAAGATTAAATTTAATTAAAAAATAATTAAACATAAATCTATAAATAAAAGGAACTGCTTCAACACAGAAGAATAAAAGGATTTATTTACGACAAGAAACTCAAATAAGGAATTTTACGTTGATATAATAATAATATAATATTACTCATACAAGTTTAATGTTCAATCAGTGGAGTAGCCTTATAGGAAAGTGGTATTAAGATCTTAATTTACTGACGTTTGAACGAGATTTGGATGCATGAAACAACAATTGACTGCATTAATTTCGTTAAACGAAACCCTGGATAAATAGTTACTGCTTTGGAGCGTGGGACTCATCACGTGTTAGAGGATCGCAAGCGCCAAAACTGGTTAATTTAAAATTCCGCACAGAATGCATTACACCATAGTTGCGGTCAATTAAATGAGGCAAATGTTTTTTATGAAGGAAAAATATAAACAATTGGAAAGATAAATAAAATAATGATTGGTGTTTTATTATGTTTATATTGAATTTATGTACTTGGTACACTGATAATTTTGAAATTAATTTTGCTAACTAATTTCATATGATAATTTTCTTGATTGTTGTATGATTTTGATGTATATTGCTATGTAATTAAAGTCATGGTATAAATTAAACACCAACTAGCTCAAACATAAAACTGTTATCTCAGGGAATTAAAGAAATGTCTCTACTCGTGGCTTCGTCTCGTTCAACCCTCACTTTGCTTTAATGCCACCGTGTCACTAGTTTATTTTTTATCAGCACCAACTTTTACACTGCAGTTAGGCACGCTAAAATACCCCTGGACAGCTACCCATCTGGTACACATACTGCATTCACCTCCACCTGGTTGGTACAGCTCTCCGTGGACTGCCGGCTCTTCACCACACATCGTACTTTACCATTTTTATTTGCGACCATTAAAACCACACTTCATTTGATGATGCTGTATTCTCTTTTAAAATATTACATTTTTATGATATTCAAAAAAAAATGAAAGTAATCTGTAAATTAAAATTTAGTAATCGTTGACCGGCGGGCAAAGAGGTTATATTGATAGAGAAAACACGTCTTGCCCCAGAGGCGATTCAAAGGTGAATGATTCAATTATTTAATCGAATTTAGAAGCTTACTTTTACATGACAATCTATGAAATTACAAGGTATGTGACAGATGGGAAAACTATCAAGCTGTCAAACCCCATTTTTAAATATTACCAATCTACATAACACTACACCGCGACTTCAGCCTTACATCCAACATCCTGAGAGTTTTCCTCATCATTTACATACCATTATCGACTAAATGCACAACTGATCATAATGAAATTTTTAAAATGGGGTTATGCCCAATTAGCATTTAAGCCCCACCCCTCTATTATAATAAACCACAACAATATAATATATATATTGAGATGGTATTGCGTAGCTTAATTAATTAATTATTCATATAAATAAAGGATACATGCATATTAAATCACATCTTAAGGGTTGTTTCTTTTGTGGAAGGTTTCTTTTGATTCACTTTGATACAGACTTGTTTCTTGTTCGATTGAAATTACAGTTGAGGCATATGCTATGGTGTTCAGCACAAAGAA
>JABXWE010105591.1:0-14305 GCA_014611495.1 Limonius californicus | reverse complement strand
TGAAATAATGAAAGGAGGAATATTTTCAAACGATAAATTTCCCATATGTTTTGTCCAGTCTTCCGAAATAAGTTTTTCACAATCCTCACAGAAATTTTGCCACATGTCGGGAGTACATTTTGAAAGAGCCTCACGCCATAAATTTGCAACCTTGTCTTTCGATTTTGGCTGCGAATTTATGTGCTTATTGTAATAGGTCTTACAAAACCCCCACGCCATTTCAATTGGGTTGTATTGACAATGGTATGGAGGCAATCGAAGAACCTCATAGATGCGCTTTTTCAAAATTTCGTCAGTTACGTATCTTTTATTTCCGTCTCCTGTAAAAGGTTTAATTAACTCCCAAAGTTTTTTCTTAGTAATTTTGCCCTGAATTTAGACATTGTGGTGGTTAACCAACCATTCCTGCAATACATCTTTTTTGCAAATAAATGTGGGCGGCTTGTCAAACTGCACTGAATGATAAGGTGCGTTGTCCATAACCACGACAAATTTTCCTAGCAACTTGTCCAAAGCAGGAATCAGCTGATTAACCAACCAATTTTGAAAAATTTCCCCATTCATAGTTTTATCATAGCCCCTGTCGTTGTTCTTTGAGTCTAGTAACATGTCGCACCCTTCCAAAAAGCCTAAATTACATCCGGCATTCAAAATCGTGTACCTCTTCCCTTCACTTTTAATTTTGGCTAGGTTACTTTTAAAATCGGTTTCGTGTACACATTGACGACTCGCGGATCCATTTTGGTAGATCCACGTTTCGTCTAGGTACTTGAATGTCACATTTTCACTAGAATTTTGATATTGGAGAAATTGTCTCAAAAATTTAATTTTGGATGCAACGACGTGTTTTTGTTCACATAAAATTTTGCGTCCATTCACCATCTTGTGTTTGTAACCCGTTGATTTAATAATTTTGAATAAAGTAGTCCTGCCCCCCTTCTATTCCAAATTTTCGCGAGAGTCAGCCTAGAGTTTGTCGTGAGTAAAATGTTCATTCTTCAGATGATACTAGGTACCAAATTTGTCGTTGCAAATCTTTTCTAAACGTGTCTCAGCGCGTATACTACAAATGGAAGATTTCAAAACGTCCTGTCCTTGTGATAAAATTTCCCTTATAGAACGCTCAGACACCTAAAATTATAAGTAATTTGCAATTGCATATTTAAAAAATAACACATGCTTACCCCAAATATATCAATTAATCGATTTATAATCGTAAATCGAGTGAAGTTTTTTTTTTTGAGAGAGCGGGGTAAATATAGTGCGCGCGCACTACATTTATCGGCTTGCCTTGTTTGGGTTAGATATGTTTTTGTTATTTGTTTACTAAGTTACCATTTTACGATTCAATAAACAAACACGTTTCTCAAAAGCTCGTTTTAATTCTAATATATAGTATCTAGTATCAAACCAGCTCTCTATAGTACCAAGTTTACAATGGAGTCTAGCGCAGGTTCTAGAATAGTTCTTACAAGCTGTAAAACCTATGTGTTTGCTTCCACCCCAATTTTCTGCAGACTTCTTACATCCAACTTTGCACTGGATGATAGACCCCTGAACGACAGTTATGCTGCAGCTGTAGATGTAGGTGGTAGGGCTTCTAATTTTGACAACTTGTATCTTTACAGATTTTTGAAATAAATAGAATTCGTCAAGTATACAGTTTTTAGATTTACATCCATACGAAAACAAGATAATGATTTCACCAACCTTTCAAACCTCATCTAACGTAGCATTATTATTATTAAACGTTTTTACAGAATTTTTCAATCTTCTTTCTCTCCCAAGGAACGTAAGAATATTTTTGTTCCTATAAACTGAACCAGTGTTATTAACTACAGTCAGAAAAAGCGCACACGCTTGGCACGCCAAGCGCATAAAGTTTTCTAAATTATCCAACTGGTTTCGCAAATTATTTAAGCAATAAACTTTAGACTTAACTCGGCCACTTCTAGGTTTAAAAAACCAATATTTGTATCTACTGGAACTGTTAACAAAACGACAAGAGCCACGAATTGTCTAAAAATCGCTACTTATAATTTTTCAGATTTTTCCATAGCAGTTTCAACAATAATCTGCACTGTCAGATTATTTGAAATTGCTTGTTTTCCAATATTTTTATAGCATTTCAATAGAATGCTTCCTGTTTCCAATATTTGCAGAAAACTTTTCTTGATTACAAAAGGCAGCCGGGGATTGTTCGCCAATATAGAATTCCAGAGCTACATTTGTATACCGTCGTTGCTGCTCACACTTCTTAGTACTATCAGAATTTTCGTAACGATTACTGTAGATTTGTAAATATTTGTATGTTTCAGATATTTTACTATTCCATTTTACAGTAGTCAAACCGCCATCTACAATATACATGTCTGTTTGTATATTAACTGAATGCATTACTTTGAAATAAATAAATCCTACGAACTTAAAAGTGCCATAACTAAATTTTTATAGCAAAGAAAAGTATAAAAAATTAAATTGTAGGTAATTTTCAAAGCTACAAATAAGATCCTTTGCAGTTTTTCGTTGAAATTATTCGATTTCTGTTAATTAAGAAGAAGAGGTTTCCCCCTTTTAACAACCCCTACAACAAAGCTCTTCTTAATATACTAATACAATTTACAACGGATGAAATAAATTCAATTCACTTCAATCAAGTTTACGCTTAAAAGTACCAAATTCAAAGTCAAGCTTATCATCTGCCTTCTACAACAAGCCGAATCCATTTGCCTTGATATCACTTTTCCATGGTTGCAACGTCTTGGTGGAACCGTTCTCCATGTTCGTCGCTTACAGCACCCAAATTTTCCGGAAAGAAATCGAGATGAGCATCCAGAAAGTGAATTTATAAAGACATGTTACATCCCATTTCTCTGTAGGCACTAAGTAATTCAGTCACAAGATTTTGTAATTTTCAGCTTTGACATTTCCAAGAAAATCGGGCACAACTGTTATAAAAGCTCTCCATACTCTTAGTTCAACTTCATTTAGCAAGTTGTCAAATTCGTCATCTTTTATTACTTCTCGTATTTGTGGTCTCACAAATATGCCCTCTTTAATTTTTGCCTCACTAACTCTCGGAAATTTCTGTTTCAGATACAAGAACGCTCTTCCGTTCCGATCTAGTGCTTTTAACGAAATTTTTCATTAACTTCTTGAACTATTAAAACATGCTAGAATATCATCAATAGTTCATTTGAATTAATGGTGACTTCTTAACGTTTATTAATCCTCTACACTCAAACATAAACTTTACATTAGAAACAGAACAAAACAGATGTATTAATTATTTAGACTTAAACGTAAAAATTAATTCCGAAAACAAACTCGAATACTCTATTTAAGAAAACCTACACAAACAGATATCACAATATCACAGGACTCATGGCACCATAAAACACATAAATTAGCAGCCTATAGGTCGTTGATACATAGAGCTCTAACAATTCCCTTAAGTAACACTGATTACACCAAAGAAATTTCTGTTGTGTCCCATGCTGTATGATTTCTCCAACTACCCGTCGAATAATCACACAACGCAGATTTTTTCTACAGTATATTCGTAAATTCAAAATGTTTCAAAAAACACAGGACAATACAAAAGGTGCTCAAGGACAAAAGAGCTTCAATCGGTGCGCGGTTGTATTCTCAAGTTCGGGAAACATTTGGCGAAGAGATTGACAGTTATTTTTGGTCGGATTCTACGACGGTGTTGTCTTGGATAAAGCGGGAAGATGAGTGGTCGACCTTTGTTTGGAACAGGGTACACGAAATCCGCCTGCTGGCCGTTGGGAATTCCTGGCTACATGTGTCTGATGCCTTGAATCCTGCAGATGTACCCTCCCGAGGATGCTGCCCTAAACATCTGGCCCAATCGCGATGGTGGGAGGGACCAGACTGGCTGTATGAACCGAAAGATAGATGGCCTACGGAGGAAACTACCGATAATGAAAGCGAGATCAACGCTGAACGGAAAAAGAAAACCGGATCCATCCTGCTCAACACAGAAACAGTAAGTTTTTACAATTATTTTTCGAAATATCAAAAAATCTTGCGGATGATAGGTTGGATTTGTCGATTTGGGCATAATTGTAAGAAACAGAATAATCCAAGGGTTGGTGAACTTTCTGTGGATGAAATAGAACATGCGGAGAAGGAGCTTATCCGGATGATCCAAAAAGAGTCATATTTGAAGGAAAATGATAAACAATTTTCCTCACTAAACGTTTTTAAAGACAAAGAAGGACTGTACCGTTGAAAAAAACCCGAATCGCCAGAAGGGATGATCTGGAAACGTTTCGATATCCTTTTTTATTACCCGGGAAACATTCGGTGGTCTCTAAATTGATCCTTGATACACATACAAAATCGTGTCATGTGGGGACCCAAGGACTGATGAACATTCTTCGAAAACGATATTGGATACTTGGAGGACGGCGATCAATTCGATCAGTCATTTCATCATGCACATCTTGTAAGCGGTATAATGCCAGGGGGATGAAAATGACTCCGACAGAATTGCCACTAGATCGAGCTAGAGATCCGGTCACTTTTCAAGTAATAGGTATTGATCTGGCAGGTCCTGTGTTCACGAAGACTGGGAAAATATGGATTTGTATTTTCACATGTGCTGTGTACCAAGCTATCCATCTATTCATTATACTTTTACCAAGGCGAGATGGTAAAACGCGGTTAGTGCGGGTAGAGACGAAAACCGGTCAACTGGTTCGGCCGATCCAGAGACTTTATCTTCTCAAGAAGACTGCGCCAGGTACGTTGGAGAAGGAGGTGTTGAGTCTGGCAGAAGACTCATTTGTCGAGGAAACGACCGCTCCCATAGCTGATATATCTGAGGGCGCCGATCGTGAAGAAAATGAAGTGAAGTGCGAAAAGGTGAAAAGCGATCGCGTGTCTCTATATGGTCGGAAAATTAAAGTGCCTCAGAGATTTGCTTATGTATAAGGAATGTAATTGGTAGGTATCAAGCCTCTTGTTTATGGAAAACGTTTAGTTTAAAGTTTCCCAGGTGGGAGAATGTTGGAGACGCTTGATGCCTACTAACGAAAAATGATTTTGTTTTGCCGTTGCCGTTGGAATTTTGACGTTGTTTTAATTTTACTAGAATTGTTGTGTATTTTTTAACTGTCATAGTGCACCCTTTTGTATTGTCCTGTGTTTTTTGAAACATTTTGAAATTACGAATATAATGTAGAAAGAATCTGCGTTGTGTGATTATTCGACGGGTAGTTGGAGAAATCATACAGCAAGGGACACAACATTATCGATTATTAAACAACTTGCACACAGTAATGGGTACCACATAAAACTGATAGACACACTAATCAAAAAGAAAGATTATAAATTAGCAATTCAAAGAATATATTCTAAAGACCACTCTGAAAATGTTAAATATATTCCCATTCCTATTTTGGTGATATATTGGAAAAAATTGCTAAAATTATAATCAAATCTAGTACATTTAAAGTAAGTTATAAAACAACAAAAAAACACTTTCAACACCTTATTCAACGCAAAAGACAGAACTAACGATTTGTTAAAACCAGGTATTTACAAATTAAACTGTTCACGTTGTAATTATGTATACGTAGGTCAAACAATTAGAAATTTTGACACCAGATACAAAGAACACATACGCTCATACAAATATTCTTCTTCTTCTTTCACGGTTCCTTCTGCCCTTTCGGGCGTCGGATTGGGAGTTCCGGTTCTCTTTTACCCGTTTCTTCCATGCTTTCCTATCTCTTGCTAAAACTTTCAACTCTGCTAATGTTTTCCCCTTTGATCTTCCCGTGTCCACTATCTGATCCATCCATCTTCTTCTTGGTCTACCTCTTCTGCCTCTGATCGGTTTTCCCATTTCCAGTAACCTTTTTGTTAGTCCCTCTCTGTTCATTTTTGTGATATACCCGTACCAGTTCAGCTGTTTTTCATTTATTTTTTCTAGTATTGGTGTTTGTTGTAACGCTTCCCTAATGTGCTCATTTCTGGTGTGATCCCATTTCGATATCCCTATGATCTTCCTCAGGTGTTTCATTTTCATCGCATTTATTTTACTTTCATGTTTTTTCTGACAGGTCCAGTTCTCTGCAGCGTATGTAATTATGGGTAAAGTTATTGTATTATGGATTTTTAGTTTCACTTCTGTTTCTATTTCCTTGTAGTCTAACAATGTATTGTTTAGCGCGTAATAAAGCCTTGTTGACTTGTTTGCTCTGTTTGCTAATTCTGCGTCGATTTTTCCGTCGTTTGTTAGGATTGTCCCTAGGTATTCAAAAGTTGTTACCCTTTCTAGTGCTGCGTTCTTGCATATAATCTCCCTGTTGCTGTTTCCTCCCTTTTCGTTTATAATCAGCACTTTTGTTTTGTTTGCGTTAATTTCCATCTTCATAATTTCTATTTCTTTAATCCAGTTATCTAGTAGGTTCTGCATTTTCCGTCTGGAGTCGGCTGTTAATACCACGTCGTCCGCATACATCAGACTGCTTATTGATATGGGAGTTAGGTTATTAAATCCTATCACGGTATTTAATTCTGTTTTAGCCTTGATTTGTTTTAGTATCTTGTCCATTATAATCACAAATAACAGCGGGCTTAAGCTGTCCCCTTGTTTTATTCCTCTTTTTATTTCGAATTCTTCTGACCGATGTCCTGCTATTTGTATGCCACCATTCACTGTACTGATCGTGTTTCCAATTATTTGGATAAGTTTTCTTGGCACTTCTAACTCGACTAGGGCACTCCATAGTGCTCGTCTGTCCACTGTATCGAATGCCGTTCTTAGGTCAATGAAGGTTATAAACAGCTCTTTTCCTTCTTGTATTGTGTTTTGTATTACGGTTCTTAGGATGAATATATTTTCGTTTGTTTGTGTACCCGGTCTGAAAGCCGTTTGTTCTTCCTCTAGCTTGGGTTCTACGTAAGCTCTTAATCTTTTCTCCAGGATTCTTGTAAATAATTTATGAGTAGTTTGGACTAGGCAAATAGCTTCGTAATTCTTGCATTTCAATGTTTATCCTTTTTTGTGTATTGGCATGATTAGATTGGTTTCCCAGTCTTTAGGAATTCTTTCCTGTTTCCAGACTTCTTTCAATAATTCCCATAACCATTCCTTACCGTCGTCTCCTAGCCATTTAATCATCTCTGGGGCTATCTCATCCTCCCCACTTGCTTTCCCTGTTTTTAAACGTTGAATTGCTTCCTATAATTCTTCTCTTGTTATTTCCTGGATTTCTGTTGCGTCTACATTCTCCTCCCCTTATTGCGTTCCCAAATTTTTCCGCATAGAACTCCATAATTACCTTTGTTTCCACTTTGAGTTCATTATGTTTATTCCTTATTGCTTTTATTTCTTTGCCATTTGATCCGCTTAGTCTTTTTACTGTTGTCCAGAATTTCTTTGTATCACTATGTATTTGTCGTTGATTTCTTCCCCAAATTCTCTCCGGGTTTTCTTTAATGACTCTCTTTACTTGGTTTCTTTTCTCAACATAGTTTTCTCTATCATCCGTTGTTTTTGATTGGATGTACTTCTTCCACGCTTGTTTCTTATCCTTTACTAATCCTTTTATTGCTCCATTCCACGATTTTGTTCTCTTTAATTGTTTGCTGAATTTTCTTCTACCGCATACTTCTTCTGCCAGTTTTAGTTAGTTTAGTTTCTTTAAATGTTTTCTATTTAGTCTCTAGGTCCTCTTCCGGTCCTTCGCTTTGACTACTAAATAGGGAGTTAGTCCTCTCCTGGTACTTCTACTGGATTTCTGGTATTTTTAGTTTATATGTTGCTATCCTGCTATAGCTTATTTCTTCTGTTTTGTTTATTCTTGTTCGAAGTTGAGCCGTGACCAGTCTGTGATTTGAGCCTATTTCTGCCATTTTCCTTGTTTCTATATTTTGAATTACCTCGTTGAGGCTTCGTGTATGTACTATATAATCAATTAAGCTTTTTGCATTCCGATCTTCCGCTACGAGGTTTATCTTCTTCTTGGCTCCACATCATGTTGCTTATTATTAGGTCATTATATTGGCAGAATTCGATCATTTTTGTACCATTCCTATTTAATACTTGTTCTCCACGATTCCCCATACAACCCATTCCTCTATTTTGGTCTTTTCCTACTCTTGCGTTCCAATTTCCCATTATGATGGATGTTTCTGTTTCCTCTCTTTCTTCGTCTAGTATTTCCTGAAGTGTTCTATAGAATTCTACTTCTTCCTCTGGTGTACCCTCTACTGGTTTTCATTTCATTGTTATCGACATAATTCTAGAACATAATTCATACAAATATAAACACCCGGAAAAATGTAACTACGCTAAACACTTATTAGAACACAATCATGTATTGACATCAAATAATATACGAGGGCGGGTCAATAAGTCCGTGACTTTTTGAATGAAACACAGGTTTTTGGATAAAAAATCATTTTATTTTTCAACATAGTCTCCTTTGAGCTCTATACACTTTGTCCAACGTTCCTCCAATTTTTTTATCCCTTCCAAAAAATAAGATTTGTCGAGGTCATAAAAATAAGTATTTGTTTGTGAGATGATTTCATCGTTGGATTCAAATCTCTTTCCGCCGAGCCATTTCTTCAGGTTTGGAAACAAGAAATAGTCACTCGGGGCTAAATCCGGAGAATAGGGCGGATGAGGGAGCAATTCGTAGCCTAATTCTCGGATTTTTGCCATGGAAACTGCACATGTGTGCACCCTTGCATTGTCCTGGTGGAAAAGAACTTTTTTCTTGGCCAAATGCGGTCGTTTTTTTTTCAAATCCTCATTAAATCGACCCAATAAGTTGGCATAATATTCGCCATTGATTGTTTTACCCTTTTGAAGGTAGTCAATGTGGATTATACCGCGTGCATCCCAAAAAACGGTCGCCATGACTTTATTGGCTGACAAACCCACCTTGGCCTTCTTTGGCGCCGATTCACCCCGAGAAACCCACTGTTTTGACTGCTGTTTGGTCTCTGGTGTGTTGTGGTGGATCCACGTTTCGTCCACGGTTACGAAACGGCGCAAAAACTCGTCCATATTGCGGTTAAACAACACTCCTGCGAAGTTGTCACACGATTGCGTTTGTGGTCGATTGTGAGCAAACGCGGCACCCATCTTGCGGAAAGCTTTCTCATACCCAAGTGATCATTCAAAATTGAAACCACTGAGCCATGTGATATGCCTATGGCTTCCACAATCTCTCGCACTTTCAATATCCGATCGGCCAACACCATATCGTGAATTTTTTCAATTGTTTCGGGTGTAGAGACCTCAACTGGGCGTCCAGAACGTTCGACATCTTCCGTGCTTGTACGGCCACAACGAAATTCAGTAAACCACTTTTTTACCATTGAAATTGATGGTGCAGAGTTCCCATAGTATTTATCAAACTTAGCCTTGGTTTGAGTGATGGTTTTTTTCCGCAAAAAATAATGCTTAATGAGCACACGAAATTCACTTTTTTCCATTTTCTCCTCAAATCACGCGGTAGTCTGCTATCAATGGCTGTCAAACACAAACTAAATGACGCAGCTTGTTCAAATTTTGACAGGAGTCAATAGACAGATGCCTGTTGACAAGAGCAGTGTTGCCCTTTCAGTTAAGAGGCGGGAAATTCAAAAAGTCACGGACTTATTGACCCGCCCTCGTAATAAAATTTTTACACTTCTGTGATTGAGCTCATAAATTCCCCGCTGGAAGTTTTGGAATAGAAGACCTGAGCCAAGCCCAAAACCAAGATCCAGTGTTCTGTTACCCAAGCAACTACAAATGTTTACTTCATTAAATGCTTTTGATAATGACATATTGTATGTCGAAATACGTATAAAGCAAAAATAAAAATAAATGCTTGTTGAAATTGCCTATTATTGTTATTAAAATATAAGTATGAATTTCAACGACGCAAGGCCGCAAACAATTAACATATTTCAATTTTTTACTAAACAATTTAATATTTCGGCTATTTTAAACTGAAATATCATTGTGTGACATATCAAGGTATTGCAAATTTTACAACGAATAAGATTATTAGAAAAAATGGAGGTAGTATTTAAAAATAAAAAGTTTCGGCCACTCTGGAAGTAAAGACTAATGCTTAAAGTTGTGCATTTAGAGCTTATATCTTACCTTAAAACTTCAAAAGTTACATGCTGTTACCTCATCTTGTGATCACCCGCTATATGTGACTTTATTGTCCACACCAAAGTAGGGAAATGAGAAAAAGAATAGTAACACTTGCTATATTACGCTTTTATTAAGATATTAACACTTTGAAAGTATAACCATACAAAATTAACATTGTTTAATGTTTATAAGTTTACTTAAATACAAACACTTTACACAATTCAGGCAAGACTCTGTAACCTTAAATAATTTTCTTATTGGAATTTCTTTACTAATTTGTACTGAAATAAGGAAACGGTTAATTTTCAGCTTCGCCGATCTAATTTTCATTAGTTATCAGTTATATTATCACACAAGCCTTAAGCATTACCATCTTACATTTTTAATATAAATCTTACCAATACTGCTTTCATGCTTATTAATCCTATATTCTTATCGTAAATATATCTGTCTGTTGTCTCAATTACAATGCAACGTTGTATCAGTCGGCCTTGTATAATTCTCCACATACTATTAGAAACTGTTAAAACCATTATCTAACAATCACAGTGAGACACGCACTTGCTTCTAACTGCATATCTACTTTTCTGGCTAGATTACCTGAAAACACAAAACCGACAAGTTGACTATATACGGTGAGATGATTTTTATGTATGGAATTGTCGTGTTGGTTGTCTTTTGACAAAATAATAATTTTATGTAATCTGTTTTAAAAAATGGGACGAGAGAAGTGTTAAAGTTGGTAATACAGTCTCCTTTAAATTGAAAGCTCTTAAGCACAGTTATATAAATGTATTGTAAATAAGAATAAGAATAATAAACTTTATTAACATTTTTAATCAAAGACCAAAGCATCCATCTTCAATGTTAAAAATGATATGGTCACCTTGTCATTATGAAAATACAACGTTCCACAGCAAAATCGTGTGTAAAAAACAAATAAAATGGGAATTTTAGCCTTTAATTTATATAATCACCTTGACACTGCATAAGCAATATTACCAAGGAAATAATATGGCAAATTTATATAGTCCATTATATCTTGGCATTAATTCCACCATGTGATTGACACCAACTACACCAGGTGTCATTTAAAATATTTCCTCTAAACAATCTTTAAACAATAGAAGTGCAGAAGAAGCAAAACTATTTATATACATATGAGCATATTGAGCAAAAACTGTAGCAGGTATAAAAGCCACTCAAAAATAATTATCAACCCCCCCCATGCACATATGTGGTACAGAGGACCATATGTCGTTTCACAATTTTTAATTTCTAGAAAGAAAACTTTTACAGATATGAAACTACAAGGGCGGGTCAATAAGTCCGTGACTTTTTGAATTTCCCGCCTCTTAACTGAAAGGGCAACACTGCTCCTGTCAACAGGCATCTGTCAGTTGACTCCTGTCAAAATTTGAACAAGCTGCGTCATTTAGTTCGTGTTTGACAGCCATTGATAGCAGACTACCGCGTGATTTGAGGAGAAAATGGAAAAAAGTGAATTTCGTGTGCTCATTAAGCATTATTTTTTGCGGAAAAAAACCATCACTCAAACCAAGGCTAAGCTTGATAAATACTATGGGAACTCTGCCCCATCAATTTCAATGGTAAAAAAGTGGTTTACTGAATTTCGTTGTGGTCGTACAAGCACGGAAGATGCGGAACGTTCTGGACGCCCAGTTGAAGTCTCTACACCCGAAACAATTGAAAAAATTCACGATATGGTGTTGGCCGATCGGAGATTGAAAGTGCTAGAGATTGTGGACGCCATAGGCATATCACATGGCTCAGTGGTTTCAATTTTGAATGATCACTTGGGTATGAGAAAGCTTTCCGCAAGATGGGTGCCGCGTTTGCTCACAATCGACCACAAACGCAATCGTGTGACAACTTCGCAGGAGTGTTTGGCGTTCTTTAACCGCAATACGGACGAGTTTTTGCGCCGTTTCGTAACCGTGGACGAAACGTGGATCCACCACAACACACCAGAGACCAAACAGCAGTCAAAACAGTGGGTTTCTCGGGGTGAATCGGCGCCAAAGAAGGCCAAGGTGGGTTTCTCAGCCAATAACGTCATGGCGACCGTTTTTTGGGATGCACGCGGTATAATCCACATTGACTACCTTCAAAAGGGTAAAACAATCAATGGCGAATATTATGCCAACTTATTGGGTCGATTTAATGAGGATTTGAAATAAAACGACCGCATTTGGCCAAGAAAAAAGTTCTTTTCCACCAGGACAATGCAAGGGTGCACACATGTGCAGTTTCCATGGCAAAAATCCGAGAATTAGGCTACGAATTGCTCCCTCATCCGCCCTATTCTCCGGATTTAGTCCCAAGTGACTATTTCTTGTTTCCAAACCTGAAGAAATGGCTCGGCGGAAAGAGATTTGACTCCAACGATGAAATCATCTCACAAACAAATACCTATTTTTATGACCTCGACAAATTTTATTTTTTGGAAGGGATAAAAAATTGGAGAAACGTTGGACAAAGTGTATAGAACTCAAAGGAGACTATGTTGAAAAATAAAATGATTTTTTATCCAAAAACCTGTGTTTCATTCAAAAAGTCACGGACTTATTGACCCGCCCTCGTACCATGTTTTTTTCTTGACAGACCTGTATCAAGCAGTGTCCTCTTTCATTCTGCACTCCTAATCCATATTCTTCAACTAGCTTTTCAACTTTGTCTTGTCCAACTTTAGCGTTCATACCACCCATAACAATAGTAATGTGTTTGGTGTTTTTGATAATATGGTATTAATTTGTTGGTATAATTGTTGAACTACCTCCTCGTCTTTATCAGCAGTGGGAGCATATACCTGCACAATACATATTTAGTTTTCTGTATTTAGTTTCTATCTGGAGTAACATTCCACGTTCAGAGAAGCGAACAAAGGTCATGATTGCATTTGTTAAGTTCTTTTTGAACATGACTGCTACTCCATTTCTGTGCTGTTTATCATTACTTCTGGAATAACAAATCATATGATGTTTTCCTATTTGGCAGTTTCTTGAGCTTGGCCATCTCGTTTCGCTGATGCCCAGAATATCTATATTTAAGCTATGCACCTATTGTGCTATGTTTTGTGATTTTCCAGCTTTATACATGCTGGTGACATTGCATGTTCTTCCTAATTTAATATTTACTACCTTTTGGCATGTTATTATCCAAAACTGTCCCCCAGGAGATCCAATTGGGGAACTTGATACTCCGGAATATTTCACTTTCAATTTATCTATGATGATGATGAACTAGAGATACTTATGGGGTTTTTAATGCAGTGATTTCTCGTTGCAATTTGCATCCTTACGTCGTTGACCTTTAGTCAAAGTTCTACCCCCTTTAGGGCCAGTTTCTCAACCCAAGAGCAATAGAATGCCCTATTCCTGATAGCTCATCCACCCTGAACCTGTTGGCCATCAAGCTGCGATTTGCTTATTCCGGCAGTCTTTCGGTCGTTAGTAGATCCATTAACTTACATATGAAACATTTAATTTATTTTATTGGATCTGCAGCTCTTTTGATATCTTGAATCCACATTTGATACACACAGTAAAATGAAATCTGTAGGATTTGGTGATAAGTGGCAATAATACATAGTGATCTAGCACAAGTAATAATAGTGATCCTCATAATCAACAATTTAAAGAAGTATTGGTTAATCAAACAAACATTTTTTTAAATATGCTACATATATAAATATAAAAAAAAGTAAAAATAATAGTATATTATACACCAAGGTAGAAAAGTCTACTATTATAGCCCGAGGGCTAAGTTTAGATCCCGAGGCGCGTAGCGCCGAGGGATGTAAGGCCCGAGGGCTATAAGACTTTTCTACCGAGGTGTATATACTTTTTTTTTCACTACTAGTAACATAAACTCTTATAATTGTAAATTTAATGACTATTTTAACAAACCTGTATTTATTTCAAATTATAAAACAAATGGCAGTTTTTTGTTTTGTTGGTATGACAGTTGTTTGAAAATGGTTAATAAATTTTGACATAAAAGTTAAAATAATACTAATCTATGCGTTATTTGCCTTGATAAAGCATCATTGGTATTCAGAAATATTGTTTTTAAGCACTGGTTTCACCTAAAATACTGAAATTATTAACAATTTTCTCTTTTTAACGTTGCGTTGTTCTGCCA
>JABXWE010105589.1:0-31917 GCA_014611495.1 Limonius californicus | reverse complement strand
TTCTCCCGAAGAAATAGAGGAGTTATATGAAGATATTTCGCGTGCGCAAAAAACAGAAAAAACACACTACAAAATCATTATGGGCGATTTTAACGCCAAGGTGGGAATACCCAAAAATAACAAGAGTCCATACATAGGAAATTTCGGACTCGGCTCTATAAATGAACGCGGGGAAAGGCTAATAAATTATCTAAATAGTGAGAAAATACACTGCATGAATATCTTCTTCCAAAAATTAGCAAAAAGACGATGGACGTGGAAAAGTCCGAATTCAACAGTGAAAAATGAAATTGATTATATAATGACAAACCAAAAACACATTGTGAAAGATGAATAAATCACTTCGACACTGGCAGTGATCACAGATTACTGAGAGCCAAAGTAGAAATAAACACCAAAATGGAACGAAGGAAACTAATAAAAAGACAACTTTTCCCCACCACAGGAATAATACAACAGAACGCACAGAAATACCAACATGAACTAAGTAAAAGATTATTTGACAAAGAAACGCTTGAAACAATGGATATTAATCAACTAGAAGCGAAAATAAGAACTGACATAAGTACAGTAAATAAGAAGATATGTATTGTAACTAGTAACAAGTCCAAATACAAAAATAAAAAAAGAAACACAAGAACTTATGACAGAACGAAGGAAGCTGAGTAAAGGAACACCAGAATATAAAGAACTGAACAATACTATAAAGAAACAAATTAGACAAGACGTAAGAGATTACAATATAAAAATGGTGAAAACAGTAATAGAAAATAATAAAAATATGAAGATTCTTAGAACAGCTAATAAAAATGGGAGACCAAGAATACACCAACTAAAAGACTCAGGAGGTAACATCCATAACGACAAACAAAAAATAGAGGAAATTGTTGAAGAGTTCTATGGTACACTATACAAACAAGGAAACCCAGAACCCCCTAATACCAACTCTGAAACTATTATGAATGTCGGTTCAGAAGAAATACCCGAAATCACGAATGAAGAAGTAAAATTAGCGTTATCTCAAATGAAAAACGGTAGAGCCCCGGGGGAAGACGGTGTTACGACCGAAATGATGAAAGCAGGGGGGAATACTACACTACAATCTATAAAAATACTTCTCAATAAATGTCTTACAGATGGAAAAATACCAGAAAGTTGGCAAAACTCACAGGTGATCTTACTATATAAAAAAGGAGATAAATTAAAAATTGATAACTATCGGCCTATAAGTCTACTACCTCATCCCTATAAGCTGCTGACTAAAATTGTAACAAATAGATTAACAAACAAATTAGACGACTACCAGCCACCGGAACAGGCTGGGTTTCGGAAAAATTACAGCACTATCGAACATATACAATCCCTTCGATCATTAATAGAGAAATGCAATAAATATAACGAACCACTACATCTTGCATTCGTCGACTATAACAAGGCGTTCGATTCTGTGGAGCTGTGGGCTATCTTCAGAGCCATGAATAATGCAAGAATTGACTCAAGAAATAGAAACCTACTCCAAAATATATACGAGCATGCAACACTTGTAGTAAAAATTACAGATGATTTAAAAACATATAAAATACCGTTATAAAAAAGGAGTTAGGCAGGGAGACACCATATCTCCGAAATTGTTTACTCTGGGTCTGGAAGACGTTTTTAAAAAAATGAACTGGAATGAGAAGGGAATTACAATTGACGGTCGATATTTAAGCCACCTCCGTTTTGCGGATGACATTGTCCTATTTAGTCAAAATATAAATGAATTACAAAATATGCTAGAAGAACTCGAAGCAAAATCAGCTGAAATTGGGCTACAAATGAACCTTAGTAAAACAAAAGTCATGAGCCTAGATTCTTCTAGAAGTCCGGCGATCGTGCAGACCAGGGCAACATTTGCAATTGTGCTTGTTGGAGGTACGTTCTGGTAATGTTTGCAGTGTGTGGACGTGGGTTATGCTGTTGGAAAATACCGTTTGGTAATGTCTGCATGAATGGTACTAACATAGGTTCCAGGACATTATGAATATAGCGATGAGCATTTAAAGTGCCTGGGACGAACACAAGAGGTGATCTTCTACCAAAACAAATCGAACCCCAAACCATAACTCCAGGTGTTAAAGCTGCATGGCGTCTTTTAACAAATTCTAGATTTTGTCTTTCTCCTCCATATCGACGTACCTTCCTACGGCCGTCATTTGCCCACAAACAAAATCTTGATTCGTCACTGCAGACAATGTCGTTCCATTACTGATTCCAATGCCGCCGTTCTTGACGCCAAGCAAGCCTAACAGCCTTGTGATGTGCAGTTAAAGGGAGCCATTGGAATGGACGGTAGGATCGCAGTCCAAAAGATGAGATTCTTCTGTAAATTATTGCCACTGACACGCGGCGGTGAGGAACTCACATCCAGTGTACAGCAACAGACCTTGTTGTTTGAAAGAGGCCTCGTGTGGCCATTCTTCGAAGAAGTCGATCTTCACAAACATTGCTGCTACGTGGAGGTCTAGCAGCTGGACGATGTCAGTGAATGCCTTCTTCTGACCAAGCAGACCATATTCATGCAACTGTAGTGGGGTCCCGATTTACCCTTCTACCAATTTCACGAAAAGAAAGTCCAGATTCTTTCATGACGTTAATTTAACCTCTATCAAAATCGGAAATGTGGTTAAAATTTCTACGTTGCCTTACTGGAGGCATTTTAAAACATTAATTTTGTTACAAAATGTAACAAAATCTCGAAACTACTAATTAATGTTTACTAGATATTGTTTTGTTTCTAAGCAACAAGTTGACGAGAGACAGTAGACGAACACCACAACCGCTTGATTTTTTTAATGGAAATAGTGATCATTCCATACGCAATGATAAAACATTATTTTAGCAAATTTTCAAACACGTAGCTTTATTTTTAATTGGTGGGTGCATTTCATATGAAACTGAGAATATATTCTTCGTCAATTAGTGGAAAACATTATCGAATACTATAAACCAGCGTATCTCTGTTTCATCGACTTAATGCAGGCGTTTGACAAAGTAAACCTAAACGACGTCCTGAATATTCTAAACGAAGAACAAGTTTGCCCAAAGATAACTAAAATCATAACTGAATTAAAATCAAACTGCACCCGAATAAATGGCAATGGGAAACTAACCGAACCAGTGCCTATATCCGCTGGAGTACGGTCGAAACAGTTGTCAAGAGCAGAAAGATACTAAGTCTGTTTTTTTATATTTGCGTAAAATTGTTGTCTACTCGGAAGGGTGTTCCTATTGAAGTAAAACTTGCGCCCTCAAACATTATATCTATTCACATACACGCAATCCAAAAACACCCCGTATAGAGAGCAGACACAAAAAAGCATATCTACTCTTTCTTTATTCGGGGATGGTGCATATTCAGGATCCACTAATTCCGCTTATTTTTCACGAAACTGCATCAGATACATGTACAAATCCACAGAAATACGGGGAATCTGCGAGATACCTCGCATGGTTCAGGATTGCAGTTATACAAATATACAAACGGAAGCGACTACAGCGCCACCATCTCACGATGCGTAAAAAGTTGGAACTCAAGTCCGGAGATTCATACAAAACTGAGCCATTTTAATATTTATTCCAGACATGTTAGAGGTCGGTATGAACCGATTTATAAGAGTTTGCAATCCTGAACCATATATATGGCTCAGGTTTGTCTGGCTGGTTCAGGATGGATTGCTCGGAAACATACATTTGGTTCAAGATGGTACTAAAGCGCTATATATATATATATATATATATATATATAGGAACTTTTTTTAGTATACATTGTCTATGTATATTTTTAAAAAGAACGCATCAATTACGCCTGTTATGTAGGCAACCAACTATACAGAAAACTAAAAAACAGAAGCAAACGTCACTGTAGTTGTGAATTATTTAAGTATGAACGTTATGTTCGATGCGGTGTTTATTATTAAATGGGTAAATCAAAATGAGTGGAACAACAACGACGATTATTATTGTAAAACATTAAATATCAATAATGGAAAACGGAAACAAAAATAAAGACAACAATTACAACAAGTATTCTAAATAGCTACCTTGTACTTCTAAACAATAACCTAAACGGTGTTGAAAAGCACGCACAACATTCGCAAGAAAGTCAGGATCAGTGCGTATGCGATCTTTTAATCATCAATACTTTTTATTAGAATATTTGTATAAAATTTTGATTTCAGGTATCCCCAAGCAAAGAAGTCATTGGGCGACAAATCTGCAGAGCGCGGGGGTCACGGTACGGACCGAATCTCCTTATCCAACGTCGTTTAGAAAGTATCTTATAGCATTCGTGGAATGCGGGGGGCTCCATCCGTTTGAAACCACGGGTCATCGATGTTTAAGATCTCTGTTGCCGGAATGATGTCGTTCTTTAATAGCTCTAAAAATTTGGCTGTATTGAGATTACCATCAATCAAATATGGACCGATAAGTTTATTTTCAGCTATTCTTAGTCATACGTTAAATTTCCCAGTGTATTGACTGTGCGTTAAGATTTGTAAATGGCGGTTAGTGCGGGACCAATATCTAAGGAAGATTAGCAGGATCATGGATAGTGGATAGATGAGGAATTATAATACACACCGTAAATTTTGTGAATTGACTTCTCCATTTATTGTGAAAGTTGCTTCATCACTAAAAACTATCTTATTTAAAATGTATTCATGTTCATTTATCAATTTAAAAAATGTTTCACAAAAGATCGAATAGTTGTTGGTGATCAGAAAATTTGTACGATTTATATTTAAATTCTTTTAGTGTTATAAATACCGAGGTTTTAGAAATATTAAAATGCGAACCTATTTTTCGTAGTGATACTACGGCGTTTTCTTCAACGTAGCATAAGATATAAAATTTCATTTCTTCCGTTAAAACGTGATTACTTTTAGTTCTTATTTTATGGGAATCTATTGCGCATCCCCCTGATTTAAATTTTCTAAAAATTGTTTGTATGGTTCGAATGCAAGGAATAGGTCTTTCTGGATATTTTAATGAAAATAAATTTCTCATAGTTCTTAAGCTGTTACCATTCTGATACCACATTAGAATTTCCATTTTTTCGTCTTTACTGTACATGATTGTATAAAAACGCAATAAGACACTAAATAAAGACTTTTTAACATTGAATTAATTTGATTGTTTTGGCCACAGCATGCTTTAGTTTTCTGTATAGTTGGTTGCCTACATGATAGGCGTAATTGATGCGTTCTTTTTAAAAGTATACATACGCAATGTATACTAAAAAGAAAATTCTCTGTATGTATATATATATATATATATATATATATTATATATATAATATATTATATTATATATATATTCACACAAATTATTATTAATCTAGTGGGTTTTGTAAGAGAAAATTTCAGAAAGTTATTAAAAATCAGAAGAATCCGCTAGAAAATTCGATTTGAAGAGAACCCTTGCAAGATTACCTATTCAAAGATTAAAATTCTCTTTCAACACATTACTGATAGCCGAAAGGGATTGGTACAATTGCTGAATTAAGTTAGAGAAGTTGCAAGTTTCTCCATTTATTAATTTTTTTTTCTAAAATTATAATTAAACAAGAGAGATCAGAGAAAAGCTCAGAATTAGTAGAAACACAATTCTCTCTATTCTTAAAATTTAAAATTTTTTCGTTAGCATTACATGTATAATTAACACTGTTTGTCAAACGAATCTCAATTTGAAGGGAAACCCTAGCCCTTATTCAAATTTTAGGAATTTATTTTCGACAAGCTAATATAATCGTGTTGAATAGATCACAGTACAGTCTGCCTATACAAATTAGGAAAAATAATTTTCTTATAATATTATTACAACTTAAGAGGTTTGGGCAGAAAAGCTCGATGTGAGCAAAAACCTTCAAGTCTCTCTATTCAAATGTTTAAAATTAATTGTCTCACAGTTTCATTATAAATGAGGTTTTGTAGAAAAAGCTCATTTTGAAAAAAATACTCCCTATTCGAAGTTGGTAAAAAAGCCTAATCTAACCTTATAGGTGTTTCTACTGAAAGTTTTAAAATTTATTTTCTATCTATAGGGTTTGGTAAAAAACCTTCATTTAAATTGAAACATTACAAGCCTGGCTATTCAATGTCCGAAAATTCCTTTTCTCAACAGGAACATTTGAACAAAACTTGATTTCAGTTTTGGTTACTGAAACAAAGTTTAAAATTACTTTTGTCCGGAAACTATTAACCACCAAAAAAATTCTGTAAAGAAAGTTAGACTTTACAAGTCTACTTACTCAAGGTATGAAAATGATTAAAATTTGTTTTCTAGTAACGTTATTAAAATCAAGGGAACTTAGCGAAACAACCTCGAATTGAATAGACACCTTATGTAATCCTACTCAACTTTCAACTATTTTTGACAAAATTATTGTGCGCCTGAAGGAAAACAAAGCAGGTATTTCATAAATCATATCACCATATACAGTTACATTTACGATACATCTCCATACTGACAAAATAAAAATGATACAATTCAATTATTATTTAGTTCAAAGGGAATGGATGTGATTTTCACCTAATCCAGCAAATTATACATATGTCATTGTATTTATGACTTGCAACAAATTTAATTGAATTAAATTCAAAACCGATAAGCTAAAAATCATAGTTTCTATTTCTGAACTAGTGTAGCTTCCTTGTTGACCGCGACGCAAAGAATGTAAAAATGTTATCGCTTGATAAGAGCTAGAAAATCACACGTGTTCGTCGCAAACAACGAGTTGTTTTCCTTGTTTTATTACAAACTCGCTTCTCGTTAGCTGGAACATATTTTATCAGTTTGTTAGGAATCTGTAGCTCTTTAATAACGTTCTCTGAAAATAGAACCCAAAAGTTGAAAGTCAAAATGGGAATTCCGTTTTATTTTAGACCTTTTCTCATATTTAGAAGCTCGGCGGATATTTCGACTTTCTAAACCCGTCCTTTACACCGATCATAGCAGCCAAGAACAAGAATCCGCCGCTCAACAAAAACGAAAATATGTTTAGACCGTTTTGTATATTTAATCAAGCAGGAGGCCTAGATGAGCATTCACTAGAGTATGGCCTTTCGATAACTGGTAAAATTTCAAATTATTTGTCGTAATTTTGTAGAAAATATATTCTTCAAGCAAAGCGAATTGTGATTATAATACCATTTCTCTATATACTTTAAATCAGTGGTTTTCAAACTTTTTTAAATCGCGACCCCCTTCTGGCCAATAATTTCTCGCGATGCCCATCTTGTAGTACTCAACTTCATTCAGAATCAGCGGCTAAACGGTCACGTTGTCTATTACCAAGTCGCGCAATTTATTTATTTGTTCTCTGTTTTTCCGGAAATTTCTACCATATTCGGGAAGGTACTAGATGGTACTGGAATAATCTGGAAAATCCATTTTGCTTCATATAAGCAGCGGACCGCAGTGAGCTTAGTCATCATTTCAAAATTGTGTGCTGTGCTGCTGACTGTGTATTGAGCGCAATAAATCTATAACAAATATTTAACGTTAAATACGAACTATATTCGTTTTGTTAAAGATGAACAAATTTTGAAGACGGTCATTAGAAACTTTCGCGTCTGCCACTGACAAAAATGCAAAGCAAAATAGATCATACAGCGATGAATATCTCAAAATTTGGTTGCCGCTATATGCCAGAAACCCCAATGGAAACCCCAATGCGTACAATGTCGAGAAGTGTTGTCAAAATAAAGTATGAAGCCATCAAAGCTATTTCGACATTAGATACCAAACATTCAGACAGAAAAAGCCTGTGGAATTTTTTGAAAGGAAGCTGAAATCCATCCACAAGGAGCAAGAAGCAAGTGCACGTACTTCTCATTACAGATGGTCGACTTCGCGGATATTTAAACTCTGCCCAATTTATAGCATTTGTAAGATACAATACTGGACATGGTATTACAGAAGGTATTTTATTTTGTACACCATTTGAGGTCAATACCATTGGAAAATGTTTATTCGACACTTTCATTCAAAGTACTAACAAGTACGAAATTGACTGGGCAAAATGATTTGCTACATGCACCAATGGCGCCATGGCACAAAGAGCTAATGAATCTTTACCTTCTGAAATGGATGGTGTTTTGAAAAATATCATTAAAGTGGTAAATTCCATCAAGCGAAAAGCATTGCAGACTCGTCCTTCTCGAAAAATGTGTGAAGACATTGCTTCTTCATACGCAAATCTTCTTTATCACACGGAAATAAGATGTTAAAAGTTAAAAGCGGAACTTTTGATGTACGTGGAAGATGAGGAACCGAAATATGAGAACATATTTTCCAATTCCCTTTGGCTTCTTAGACTGTCTTTCCTTGCTGATATTTTCGAGCACTTAAACACTTTGAATAGCAGTTTGCAGGGCGCGATATTCACATAATAACAGCGGACAAAATTAACGGATTTATAAAATACTTGACTTCTGGTCGACTTCAATTGGAAAAAAGAAGTTTGATTGATTCTATTGCGTTCAAGAACTCATTGAAGACTTAGTTAAGGATGATAGTATGATACATTCTGAGCAAGTGTTTGCAACTATGCAATTTAGTTTGCCAATTTAAAACAGCAGGCCATTGACTATTTCTCCAAAGAAATTCAAAACAGTTATGGCAATCACAATCATTAGGTAATTCCGTTGAACAAGCTGAAATTTCGACAAACATGAAAAGACGAAAAGAATACAATAATACCGCGACTTTGTGGGCAAAGCCATGCAGTGTTTGGTTTGCTACTACGCGAATTAAGTTATTATTATTTTAAGTTTGATTTATTTTTCTTTACTTTGTGAAAAACTGAAATAAGTGTCTTAAAAACACATTTTGTATTATTTTGGAAATCCTCCCACGACCCGCCATGGGGTTGCGACACATACCTTGGAAACCAATACTTTAAATAAAAATAGACGGGAATGCCGTACTGTACATGACTGGTAACTCGATTATTCAGAATAAGTCAAATGAAATATCTCTACTAGAAAAATAAACGAAGTAGAAGTGCTTACACGTGCGCGGCGCCCACGATAAGCTGTAGATCCCCTATTTCGGTGGTACATTAAAATGCGCAACTTAGGCACAGGAGCGAGGATCACCGACCACTCAAAAAAGAAGAAGATATAATAACCAAAAATTCAAATTGGCGTTCCTTTGATTAAATCGCATTTTCGGGAAAAAAATCTTTTAAGCTTCATATAATCAGAAAATGTTAATCTAGAATAATAAAGAGTACACCAAAAATGGGCTAGAAATAAATTTTAGTAAGACTAACAACTACTACGAAAAAGTAACAAACTTGGAAATGGATGAAGAAACAGAAATAATAGGTAATAAAAATAATATCTCGGTTTTACTTTAAGAAAAGAAGCTACAACCGAAGAAGAAATAAAGCAAACTGGAACACACAGAACGAGCAAACAAACAACTACAGTCTGTAATGTGGAACAGGTACGTAACAAAAAAACACAGAAACTACAATATACAACAAGCAGTATAATGACATACTGCTCTGAGAATTGGTTAATAAACAAGAAACGTCAGAGTAAAATAGATTCCGCAGAAACAGGAATATTGGCGAAGATGCTATAGGGTAACTAGAGCAAAAAGAATTGGGAATGAAGAGATTAAGGGAAGATTGAATCCAGAAAATGATACGCTAAACTATATAAAAGAAAATTGATTGCAAAGTCATGTCAGAAGAACAGGTAAAAACAGGTGGATAGGGAAACTGACAAAATGAAGTTCAATGAATAGAAGAACACGAGGTCGACCTAGGCGGCCATGGTAGGATTATGTGGAAGAAGCCATAAAAAAGGACACAAGAAGCATATTGGTAATAGGTAATAGAGACTAGTCGCAAGGACGATTGAGGGAAGAAAGACAGCGTCCACTGTAAAAATCCTAAAGTATGTTAATGTATGGATATTTTGGGAAACGTGAAAGAATAATGTTCCACATTAGCCTAAGTGATCGTTTGAAAAATAATTGAATCAGACAACAAACCAAAGTCACAGACGTACTGGAACGAGCAACTCAACTTAAATGGAAGCGGGCAAGGCATGTCGCCCAAAGAATGCATAATAGATGGACCAAACGTCAGATGGAGAGATGATATTCAAAAACTGGGGAATAAACAGTGGATGCAAGAAGCCAGAAACAGAAAAAAAAATGGTACCCGAAATGATTAAAACTTTATCTGTTATTGGTGCTTCCCCGCAGATTGTATTCGAATTTGAAGAAATCAATTTAATTTTTATTTAAGCAATCAGGAAGCCCTCTTGTGGTAACAGTTATAGTTGTTGATACCTTATACAAATCATAAAATTTAGTGTATGCGAATCTGATACAGTGTTAATAAAGTAGTGAACCATCTGAGGATAAGTACAACAACAATATGGTAATTTACATTATATCCACAGAAAATCCAAGGACACGAATAAACTTATATGAAATTATTTTGGTCTAACAACCACAACTGAACTGAAAATATATCCATGTTGGATTGACTATGATTTTTTGTACAGACAGAAATAATTTTTAATTGAATAATTACGCCATCAAACAAACATTCAGCCATTCAGCAGGAATTTCCTGATTAAAATTTACTGGTTGGTGTGACTTTATATGAAAGTTCATCATGAGACTATACTTTTCCAATAATCTGAAGGTAGAGGAACAAACTCAGTCTACAATGACACAGATATTGCCAATACAAGAGTGTCATGTATACACGTATTGTCAAATTAGGAAATCAAATAATTTACATTTAGCTTTCATACGGCCATATCTTTTCTAACAAATTGAGGGAAAAATAACCAAAGTTATTTGAACATGCTTCGTTATTATACTACATCATTACTACAAGATTATAAACATGCATATGTACATCTTCAATACCATAAAACAGTTTCTAAGGAACCCTTTTCGTGACTGTGTAATTAGTAGGCAATGTTTTGTAACTTAACTTATAACATTGCCAGAACTGTGAGGATTTTTGCATATGGTATGTTACTTCAATTCGTCAGTAGTGGGAAACCCTTTGCACAAAATGTAGCAGCTATTTTAGCAGACGTCCTCAAAGCTACTGTTTATATAATCGATGAAAAGTTGCTACTTGACCATGAAGAAAGTAACGGACACACAATAAATTCCGTCTACCATTATTTTTGTTTTCATTTCTCATATTGCTTGCTAATTAACGAAAATATTAGTATGTTAAAATAGTGCTTACTTTGAAAGGCCCGGTGGATTTATTTTCTGCAACTAAGAGTTTCAGGAGTAAAAATAAATCGTTGTACAACTAAAGGCTATTAAAAAACAGCTAAGTGTCAAGAGCCACTTTATCACTTGACAATATATACAATGTTGGGTACACCCAAGGGGTTGTTAATTAACAGTAGAGAGTTATGTGAGTAGATTTCTGACAGACTAACTGCCAGTTATTCTGGTAGTGTCAAACGCTACTCACGTTCAAGCGCAATTATACCCTTCTGTCGTAACCATCTTTCAAGGGCACGTGCTGTACATATAACCGACCTGTCCTGCTACCACCTAATATTGCCAATGCAACCCTCCGACAGGATAATAATGTACTTCGTCCCGTTCTAAAAGCATAAGGTCCACAAATCACACAAACATAAATAAACGTTACTGCTTGTGGACATTTCATTGACTATTGATATATTATTCAGGAATGTCAGAAAGTCAGTTAATATAACCCTCGAAGTTGGGCCCGGTTCCTGCGGAAATTGATTTGCCTTATTTCGGTTTGAACTTTGAGGTAGTTAATTAATGTTTCAACTTTCTATTATTTCTTCTTTGGCAAGCATCAGATTCTAAACTAATCGTCACAAATTCAGTGCTATCTGTGACGTAATACGAAACCTTATCGATTTGGCGGTGGATGTCTTTAAATTTGAATACTGAAAGCAACTGCATGAGAATAAATATTTGCCACCAATAAGTATTTACAACTTCTCGCACTTATTTATTCTACTCGCCAGCGGATATAACTCCGCAGAGTATAAAGAATTACAGGATTGGGTGTAATAAAGATACGCGCAGTTGATACCCCGGCGGAAGTTTGTATTTTCGAGTTAGATTTAGACCTGCCACGATTCGATCCACTTTAATTTCATTTGGTAATTATTTAGGAAATGGAGAATACGCGCCTGGTGACAATTGTCCTCTCGGATGACCGTTTTACCTACCACGTTTGCGAGTGCATATAACGATCCCATCAAACCGAGTTCTCGGGCGCATTGCGACGTTGTTTGTTCTATGAACGGGCGTGTACACTAAAGTTAATTAATCTATACCGTCCTTTCCACGGTTCTCTATCGTTTACAATTAGATACAACATTGATTGTTCCAGAGCTGGGAAACTGCTTATTTAATGAAGATTACCCAATTATTAGCGCATTGATCAAATTGTTCATATAACTTAATTGAACTTAGACCGTCGGACTTCATTGAACGCTTGCTCTATTCCTAATTAAATGCAGTTACTCGGGTACGTCGCGTCGCACTGGCTGAAATTCCTCGTTTACTACAACCATCCTCTGTCCCTCTTTATCTCCCCTTCGGAATGTTTGAGGGCTCAAGGAAGATACATACACTGAATCATAAACCAGTCATAAAAAACGTAGTAAACAAAGCAATGGCATTAGCTGAACGATACAAATAAATTGTCGAAATGCGGGAACTAACTAGCTTCCTGGAGTTCTGATTTAAGCTTGATCCAAAGCACACCTAATAGCTTTATACTGTTTTGGTATAACCTATCAACAGAACTGAATAGAGCATATAAATCTCCTGATTTTTCATCACATACAAAACTAACAACGTAATCAGAATTCGTCCCTTTGCGGGAATAATGCCCTTCCACCACATAACACCGCCCTTATCGAACTCTTTCTGGCAGAATCCTGCCAACATGAAATTAGCGCAATGTTCGTATTATTTGCTTTACGGTAAAACTCGCCCTTTTAATGCTAATCGATTTGCTACACTTAATGTTTATGTTTGTCTGGTGGAAGCACCAGACGATATTAAGTTGTGGAGTTTGGGCTTCTTGAAATAAGCAAATTCGCGAAAGCTTATAAATATAATGCTCACATAAAGGCCTCACCTTAAGTGATAAATGATTCCACAGATGATTTATTGAAGATACATAAATTATTTCATTTTATATATAGCGATAAAGTAGGAAAATCTATATTTTCCGCACGCAGTGTAGTTGATTGAAACTAACAGACAAAATATGAAATCTTAGTTTCTATGGCGTTAACCAATATGGAATGTATTTAACACAATATAATAGTTTTTTACGTTAGCGCATTTAACTTTTACATAATTGAACCCGTGGGCTATGCACTACGATCCGTTCAGCAACTTCATATAAAAATAATAAATAAACTTGGTTTAGGTGTAACATTCTTCTTCCGAAAATATTCTTGTTCCCTGTTCCTATATTATTATAAGAAAAATATACACATAATATGTATATAGCAATAGTTAGGTGCCGTAAAAGTGCTGCATCTACAAGCAATAAGGAGATAATGCAAAGAAAAGTTTTATATAGATATGCATTATTTCTTTTGCATGTAATAGTACCGATACATATTGTCAAATCCGTAAGCTTCATCATATTATCATCAATACATCTCCATATTTTATGTTTTCCTCCTCGTAGCCGTAAATCTTTTGAATTAGTATGCGATTACACCTTTAATAATGATGAAATGGCCGTTCGTAACAATTTACTATTCATAGGCCAGTTGTGAAGGGACGGTACAGCCATCGTAATATAATGATACTTAGCTACAGACGAGTACCTAGCTATATATTTCACCTGCTCTAAGATAATCAATTTAAAAAATGTTCTGTACTTGTAAACTTGGCTTGTGCGCTATAAGAATTTCTATATCGACACATACTTATAGTTATATTCTTATGTAACAGTATATCGACATATCAATACGCATTATAATATCGAAACCGGTTGTTATATCGTATGTCGCTATAAGTATCACCAACACATCATCGTGTCGTTTCGATGTACGAATATGTATACGTACCAGTCATTTTCGGAAAGTAATATTAAACCACTAAAAAATGTTTAGAACCTTTTTATAGCGGAAATTCGGAACAATTAAACATATTTTTAGATAAATGACGATTACACTCCTGGGCGTAGTTTTTGTAAGCTCTAGAAAGCCATCTAATATCTTTAAACGACGGGAAGCATCGCTTACCCACAAGAGTTCAAAGAAATTATACCGTAGCCTAAGCGTCCGGTGGACCTCGGTCGCCCAAGTTTGCTGTTGTTCAGTTTAATTCAAAATTTTCTGACGTTGGTCAGGTTTTCGCGCATTTGACCTTTCTTGGTAGATTCATTGCGTGATTTTTAATTCGCGAGTAGCGCAACTTACGCCACCTTTTGGCTGTCGCGAGAGTTATCCGTGGTTTCTTTTTCAGTTGTTAGCGCCGGTTAGAATTCTCAGCGGATAAGATACAGTTTCCAAAGTACTTTTACTGATTTTCTTTTTTTGAGAATTGGCTCTGGTTGACTTGCTTTTCTGTTTGAGCAAAAGAATTTTGGGCTGGTTGCTTAAGGAGTGCAGATGCTCGGCGCAAATAGGGTGGGGTTAAAATTGCTCTTGTAATTAAGTTTTCGTGATGTTTACTCGAAATTTGCTCAGTTTATTGTTATTGGTGGTTAAAGGCTTTGAGTTTGTCCCCATTTGTCTGTTGTTCAGGAAAAATCCTTATTAGTTCTTTGCTACTTTGTTTTAGTTAGTCATTGAAGACAGCATAGTTGGCGTCTCTCGCTTTTCTTCTCCTTGGGTCGAAGATCAAGCGAAAATAAACCGGTTTGTGGAGATTGTAGACAGTGCTTGGATTTGTCAAAAATAGACGTAGCTGTATTTTTATTAAATAAGGCAAGCTGTTGTTGCCAATTGTTTAGTAATATAATAATTCATTTTACTTACGCTGTACTGATACAGTCATTTTTTGATTTTACAGAAATACTGTTGTTAGTGGCGGCTTGAGCAAAATTTCGGGAGACTCGAAAGCCTTTCGTATATATGCATTTACACTGGTGCATCTAAAAAATTTACAACTGAACTACTTCTGGTCCTCATTCGAATGTTTTGCATGTAATCATACATATCTTTTATTTACTATAAATCTACTCATTGTTTAATAACTTACGACTTGCTATTTTTGAATGCCTTTCGTGAGATATACGAAGACAAAAAGGAAGTACAACAAAGTCGGTTCGTCTACCGTAAGCGGTCGTTCTAACCCCGTTTACAGAGATATTCGTTTGGGACAATCAGGACTTTCTTCCTGTAATCGATTTCGGCGAACCCTCCCTCCTCCCTGTGTTAACCGAATAACCAACTACATCAGTTTGTTGCGGACTGACACTCGTTTGGCTCCTAACAATTTCATTAAACATTAATAATTATGTGACGGCTACCTAATCATGTAAATGATAATAGTTGTTGGAATGGTAGGTTGAAGCAGATGGAAGTTGAATAAGGCAGACAAATAGCGTAATGTAAAATTTCTTATTTACATGAAAACTGTCCTAATCCGATACAAGTAAACAACAGATGTAGGTAATGGGTTTGTTTGAAATACCTAATGGAAAAGTTGAGACGGATGGAATTTAACGAAATTAATATACCGGGTATCCACGGTGATGACGTACTAAGGGAAAATCAATTCGTTTTTGTTAATTTTTGTAACTTTCTGCGTTTCTGTAGAAATTATTGCAGATAATCGTAGTACAGTTTTTGTACTTGCCTATTAGTGGTCTAGTAATACTATTACTGTATGTACATTACCATGCATTGGATAACAGGGTATTACATTAAACCCGAAAGCAATAGAAATCCTGAAAAATGCTGTAAGGGTTGAATCGAACAACGCCAACCGTTGAATAAGTATTCTATCTTATTGAAGAGGGTAAAGTGAGGCTATATGTAAGCGTTGACAAGAAGGTTTTTGATTGGATGACACTATTTGCCATTAAAAAACTCTGATGAGGTGATTTAGCATCCTTCATAAGTGGTGTAATTCGGCAAACTTAAAATACTTACTTTCAATTATTATCTACAAAAATATAAACATTTAGTAAAAAAAGAAATATACGAGTCACATAGCGTACTACTAACATTATAAAAATAAATTTGTTATCAGCTGCACTTTACAAAAAGATTTAATCTGAAAGCTAATGAGAGAATGCTTACACAAATATGAGGATATAATGCAAGTGACACTCATCTGTGCTTGACAAACTTGTAATAAGCTGAGTAGACTACTATTGTTACTAATTCAAGTTTCTCTGCGTTTACTGATTGGATCGGTTCGTCGAAACAATGCAACAAAGTAATGCACGTCGTTAAAACCAATCGAAAACTGGCTCAAAATGTTATTCATCACCTTCGGCTAATTGGTTTTTGAAATCACTTTTAAATATTAAAATTGCCTCAACACGCACGCAGTCGTTTGAAAGCGCTTGAAATTAATTCACATTGCCGGGAATGTATTGATATTTAGGCCGTATAACAAAATCGAAGTCAATAACATAAACTGAAAACTCTTTTGTCGATTACGCAAGTTGGAATTAATTGGAATAACTCTCAAAAAAGCGGTGGAGTATGTTTAAATACATTTTCAAATTCCGAGAGCACATTTAATTGAATTATTTACGCAATCTTCCGAAATAAATCAGATTTTTTGAAACCAAGTCACCGTTACCAACTGAAATTAGTCGTAATGTCCTAAAATAATTTGAATCGGATGAAATCGTGAAGCGAATTCAAATGATAGGAAATATATGAATAATTGGGCAGGACGGAGAGGACGTAAGGAATAGATAATCTTAAGTTCTCCCAAAGGTATTCTAACGATGATCTTCAAGAATGAGGGTTCAAGATTCGGATAAAATAATTTCTAAATGAACGCATACCAAAAAATTTAAATTATGGATTAATTACTCTAAGGAGTTCTTGCTAACAGTAGAATTTTAACACGTGCTACATGGGACATGAAGAGCGTTATAAATGTACACTACGTACATGTCCCGTTTCCATTTGGAAATCTCGTATATGAATGTACATATAATCATCTTGTACAGCGTATAAAGTTTGAAACTTGGAACTGAGAAAAATCCTATTAAAGGTTGTCGATATATCGATATCCAACGCAGTGGCCAAATGGCTAGAGTTAGTATCTACAGTTTTTTCTAGCGTTCTCGAACCAAGCAAGACTTTTTTCTAGATGCAAGAAAGATTGGATATCAGCTTGGTTAGCAGGATAGATAGTGACTGGTATAATCTTATAGAGAATGCGGCAGCACAGTACAAAATAGTTATTATCTCCGCGTAAAACACCAATGTTTGCGATACTTACAGAATGGACAATTCTATTTTTTTCTGTATATACCAGTTTTCCCCTTTTTAACACCAGAATATCGCTTCATGTACGATGATGGTTCTCACCATGGCAGAGTACAATCAATGTACCTATTATTGGTTTTAAATCCCAGTTTTTTCGAGACAACATTGCTGTTCCCCTCTCCAGAATGATACCTAGACGCATTACATTAATATTACAACAAACAAAACTCTTTCTTGTACGCTTTATTTCTTGTGAAGAACACAGATTTGCTATTTATTATTTGCTAATTAAGCATTAGTGAATACTCTCTACGCCAACGTTCCATCCTCCGAGTCTTAGTTTCACCTATCTCTACAGCTATGCCTTGAAATTTACCAATCCCTAAACACAATTGTGCTGTAGAAAGATTGTTTGTTTACATCAGATATCACGTTGTTGAGTATTATATTCCACTGCATGGAAAAGGCACGCCCCAGTGTGGCAGGTATACACAAACTATCTGCCATTATTTATGATAACTTTGATAATTCATGATAGAACCAGACTGTTAATCCACTATGTTATTATATCATCAACACCTAGCTCAATAGTTGGTACACACATTGGAATATAGAAATCAGAATGGTACCGGGAGACTACACAGTAGAGTAGTTACCGAGGCGCTTGCCTTCCGAGTTATTCTATCAAAGTGGCTCAGGTTCGATTCTTACGCACCACACTTTTCCAGAGTTGCCTTTGACAATTGCATGAGTCTATAGAAAAATAAAAAAAAGAGGAGATTGTACTGAGCAGCATTTTTTAGAAACACTTACGATTCCAGATATGAACGTACTGTTCCAAATACATGTTTCGAGTCTGACCATTCCGCGGAGGTAGGAGAAACATATATTCTACCATACCTAGCGTCAATTCCGTTCCAATTCTTCTCTCCAGTGGCGGCAGAATTTTGTTATAGGAAATTATTATTTTACAATATGTTTTCAATTTGTACAATTAATTGTTGTGTCGTTTAATATTACTGAGTTAACTTTTAATTAATATATAGGTACACAGTCGTAATAATTCTTAAAATATAGCTAAATAAAAAATTTCCTAATATACTAGAAATGAGATAAAGGCCTATTTTCCTGATGCTTGGAGTCTGAAACATCAGAATAGATAGCAGCATCATACCGTCATAGTTAAAACATAAGTGCGGAACACGTATATTCGTAGCGGGAAGTGGAAGAACGTAGTTTGCCATTGCACTCGTAGAGGTAAGTTAGACCAATGATGTGCTCCGTATACTTGGTCAGGAATCGGTTCTGTTAAATTCTAAATTTGACAACTATTCCGCGGAAGAGTAAACTTATACGTATTGCGAAAGAACTGATTCAGTTTTTTTACCATCTCCATTGGGAAGTACAGTTTCTATAGATTATTAGATGTTCTAGATTATTTATCAGCTTCATCAACCTCTTTTAGAATAAACATGTTAAATTGATGTATCTGAACGTATCCCACTCTATATATGGAAAACGTACCAGCTTTGGCAAGAACTTTACCTTGGATTATATATTAATAGGGAGTCCATCCATAAAGATAGATATTACATCGTACCTTACCATTTTAAGGAAAGAAAACAGTTGATTGTCTAGGTTTTCAGAAATTACTATGGACGAAGCTAGTAAAAAAGTTTTTAGCAACATACTGTTCGGACGATGTATACTCCTTCGACAGAAGTCTGACGGACTCCATTTTGCATTCAAGATCTTGGTCTTGGTCTTGTGCTTCAAGAATAAATTTAATCTATTAGCAAATTTTCAACCCTCCTTTTATGCTGTAGTATGGCGATTTGTACTGTCCCTGGGATCACCCCGCAAAGGGGTACCCTTGCCAACAAATGTAAATTATAATATAGCTTACTCAAGCGCATGCGAAACGGTTAAAATGTAAACATTGATCTAGATTTCTGCCAAACCTACAAGAGTTAATTAATTTTATAACCAGGAAAAAAGTTCATCGGACACTTATCCTGGAATTTGAAATTGGAACTTATAGTTACTTGATGTTTACATCAATGAAGTTTATTTATAAAAGTAAATCATATAATACACCTGTAGGTTTGACGCAAATTACAGATGTATCCACTTGAGAAATATTAATTATTTAGTTGTCTGTTCCCGTTTAAAAAATGATTATCTGAGATGTTGGTAAACAACCTCCCTGTACATACGATTTTAAAAATTTTGGAGAGTAATAAGGGTGAAGGGCCATCATATTTTTCGCAAGGTCCCTCAGTGTACGTATACAACATTATACGTACGTGTGGGGCAATAATATAACTTACAGTGTATTAAAATCGTGGATGGCAGCAACACTGTAAGACTACGAAATCTCCGAGGTACCTTATGTAAGCACCTTGTGTGCTATAAGGCGTATACACTATACAGCTGAAGTACGGTAAAGCGCCCTCGGGAATTATATATACATCTACATCATGCATTCATCCTCTGAAAATTAAGGCCATTTATGTGCGACAGATACTACAGATAATAGCTGGAAAAATGCAGCTCTGTCGCGTTTGTGGCGACAAACATAACATGCTAATTTAAATGTTCCTTTTTATTTGTTGCCGGACGATATGTGCCATGTGTCGGCCACTGCATAAACAAGAATGAAGGAATCTCCGAATTCCGCGGGTTTCCCCTGAATTTAATTTTCGAGGTGAATTAGCAGCCCTAAGTGGAAAGTGGAGTTTTTGAGTGGTTATCATAGGCGCTTTAAAACCCATTTGTCCAAATATCGGCCACTTCATGTTAGTTGGCTGAAAATAAAATTCATGCATACAAGCAGCACAAAACAAACGTTTGCATTCTGGTTTTATTCCTATTTTTGAGCTTTTTATAAAGGATTATCAAATGTCAATAAACAGCTTTTGTATGCTCCTATCTCTACAGGTTTCGAATTGTATACATTAAATATTAAAATCAATTACAGATCTACATGTATGGACATACTATTTTTAGTAATGTAATCAACTACACCAGAAGCACAAAATTCAGTATTTTCGCTCCAACAAATCGCACAAATAACTTCTATCAGACTAAAATTGTAGAGAATAGACTAAGGATTTCGATAACGGGAAACTGCTGGTGACTGTGAATTATTAGTCTAGAGGTTGACGATTCGAACTCTGGTAAAAGTACTGGATCAAAACGAAAGCAGCAGTAGAAGAATAATCTAAACCCGCAAGCAAATTCTCTGTATTTGGCGATCACATCTATGTCTGTGTTGTTAACTCACGAATTTACTACAAACACATGTTCTAAATTAGAGGTATGTTAACGAGATTTTCTGTACAAAAGGAGGAGCTGGAAACTTAGTTACTCCTGGTAGCTAACATCTAACATCAAGCGGCTCTAAAAAACACCTCTCAGCTGAAATGTTATTTGATTCTGCCACTGTTTAATTCCGCTAATTCTTTATTTGAATCTTAATTACATTTAGAATTTAATTATTTCTATAAATTAAATCAATCAGCGGCTGAAGAGTTAATTTGTGAAAACATTTTGACGAAAGTAACAGGAACAAGTACAGAGACTTCAATGATCAGCATTCATGACAGTTTAGTTGCTATGCAGAATGCTTGCTCATTGAGTTCCTTTGACGAATTTAAATACGCGAAAAGCCTATATTAATTGCATAAAAATCACTTGAATAACTTCATGTCTATTCAATCGGAGCTCCTTTAACATTAAAAATTAAAAAATTCGGTGTGTGTAATATTTTTTATTACTTTTTTCATATTCTTAACAATAAGAACTGAAATAAAATACAATTTTAAATCCAAAGACCACTTAAAACTAGAAGGGCGTCTAGCGAAATTAGGAAACCGGACGCGTGCGGTTGGACGCGCGACAACTGATCGCATGTAATAATTGGACGCATGATAATTGGACACGCAATAATTGGACATCCGATAATTAGACGCGCATCTGTAGCAATTTGAACATGAACTAAAAATTGGTACGAGTAGAATATACACGGTATTAATGAATTGCAGGGACAAACTTCTAGGGCTTAAAGTATACATGAAAATAAACATTTTTTGTTAATAAATGTATGGTCAAAGGTGTTTCCTTTCAGGGATAGAGCTTCTCAAAGGTTATTTAAGAAGCGCCTAAATGTAGGCAACTCAATTTACTACCTACTATTTGTTTCCGTAACGACGAAAGTTAATACTTGATAAATAAAGCCCACGTTCCCACTTTTCAAATTCAAATTAAATTTAAAATAAATTAATTAACACGATGTTTCAAAACTAAGCAATAGAATAAACCAAAATTACAAAGCAAAAATCAACTATTTTAAAAATTTACAATAACTAATTCAAATTTAACTTAATTATAGTAAATGTTCAAAGTCGCTGCTGCTCATGTACTACCTCCCATACTGAAACATAGTTTACTCCCATTTTTGAGCTATGGTTCTTGAATTAATAGAAGAATTTTCAGCCACTCTCTCCAAAACTTCTTCCTCAAAATCCACCGTTCGTCTTGTTCTGCTAGCTCTACAGTTGTGTCTGTTGACAACAAATGTACCTCCCTCCCGCAGCTATTATTGTAAATTTTTTAAATAGTTGATTTTTGCTTTGTAATTTTGGTTTATTCTGTTGCTTAGTTTTGAAGCATTTTGTAAATTAATTTATTATAAATTTAATTTGAATTTGAAAAGTGGGAAAGAGGACCTTCTTTATCCTGTATTAATTTCCGTCGTTATGGAAACAAATAGTAGGTAGTAAATTGAGTTGCCTACATTTAGGCGCATCTTAAAGAATCTTTGAGAAGCTCTATCCCTGAAAGGAAACACTTTTGCCCATACACTTATTAACAAAAAATGTTTGTTTTCATGTATACTTTAAGCCCTAGAAGTTTGTCCCTGCAGTTCATTATCACCCTGTATGTACAACAATCACCTACTCACATGTTTCTATGCAACCCATTGAACGAGTCATACATCCCCTTAATCGTAATTTGAAATCCCTCGTATATTAGGAATCATAAATACTTTATTTCTGTTTACGTGGCAAATGTTTCTTAAAATGTATGACCATGAGGAGAAAGCAGACAATTACATTGACGATACACGCACGCTGCTATTGATACATATTTTAAAAAATTATAATAATCACAATTTCAATACTATTTATTTTAGCTTTATACGTATTTCGACATTTTGGATGTCATTTGCAAAAACAATTATTAATGGTATAAACATTTGTAGTTAGTAAAACAGCACACTGAATCTTGATTTCGAACTTGGCTCTGGTCTACTATTCCAAAACTTCCAATAGCGGAGAATTTATGAGCAATGTGCTCATTCAAAAAATGTGTATGTAGTAGTTTGCGTTTATCATCACGAAAGTGTATACATGTTATTATATTATTTGAAGTCAATGTATAGTTTGTTCCAACCGATATTTAGCGTAGTTAGATAATCCGGGGTGTTTGTATTTGTATGAGCGTATTTGTTGTTTGTATCTGGTATCAAAATTTCTAATTGTCTGGCCTATGTATACAGAATTACAATGTGAACAGTATAATTTGTAATTACCTAATTTTGACAAATCGTTAGTTCTATTATTTGGATTGAATAAGGTGTTGTAAAGTGTTTTCTGTTGTTTCATAAATTACTTTAAATGTACTTGTTTTTATTATAATTTTAGCAATTTTCTCCGGTATATCACCGAAATAAGGCTATTTAACATTGTCAGAAAGGTCTTCTGGATATATTTTTTGAATTGCTAATTTACAATCTGTGTGTGTGTGTGTGTGTGTCGTAGCCATTACTGGGTGCAATTTGTTTAATAATAGAAATGTGTATTTATTGTTATTTAGAGGAACTATTAGAGCTATATGAATCAAGGACCTATAGGCTGCTAACTTATGTGTTCTATGGTGACATGAATCCTGCAGTATTGTGATATCTGTATGTCTCGGTTTTTTATAAATACAAAAAAGCACTTATTTCTTAAACAGAAATAAGATACCTACGATTCCCAATAGACAAATATTAAAATTACAATTAAAACGAGCTATTACTTGCAAAATGAGTTGCATAGTAATATTGGGCTTATTCGAAACTAGGAGTTGTTTAAATATTCCCGCCGAATGAGGTGTGTAGTCGAATTGGTACATTGTGGAGATGCTTTAGTGGTTGATGAGCTAGCTATACGTCACTTTACCGTAGTTATGTCATTGTACTCAGTGGTAAAATAAAGTGCTAAAATTATTACTACAATACAGGGTGTACGCCTATGTACTTAAATATATTTGGTTCTTATTTTAACGTATCCAATTGGTGGATATTTTACTGCCCTCCATTAAATATAACAAACTTATAATCATGATTTCGCAAAAACTACCAAAATGGAATATATTTGAATATTTCTATTTTCGTTTTTTTTTCTTCTATCATTCATTCATACTACCGTTCCCCCCATCGGAACCGCTTTCGCATTACTTCAGGGAGATGCGGGCGTCTCTTACACACTAAACATTCATGCAACATGCACCATAAACTTAACTAAGCGAAATGCGGTCGCCCCAACTGAGATTCGAACGCCCCAGCGGATCGACTACATTTCGCTGTGACCTCGAGTGGCAACGCGTTCCCGCACTAGACCACCGAAGCCCCTCCCATTTTCGTTTTGGATTTAAATTCCAACAACAAACCTTACTCGAAAATAATTGAAAATAAACAAGGGCAGCACATACCAACATACTGTAGTTTTGAATTACGCGCAAATTTTCATACTGGGACTAGCCGCTGAGTGCGATATCTATGGTGCAAGGCGCGGGGGTGGATTCCGCTCCGTTCGCAATTTCGGTTGGTACTTGCGGGCAAATGTCAAGGACATTTCATTGCGGCGGAGATAACAGATGCGCGTGCTGTGCGTTACGTATTATTACGACTACTTACGACCATGTTAAATGTATAGTAATGACATTTTTCGGAGAGTAGAGAAGTTAAGTGCAGGACGTGACCAAGCTACAGTAGTACAGCGCCATCCTGTGGGGAGCGGCAGAATTACGCAAAAACGTCAATTATGTTTGGTTAGTCAAAGTATACAACGCCATCTTGTAGCGAGTAGCAGATCTAGAGAATGTTCTGGAGACGTTCTGCTGCGTGATCGCTTCTCTGGAAGATTCGAGTACTTGCGAGAGTTTTCGAATATGTTCTACTCACCCAGGACGCGTGGTACAAATACGGGAGACAATCGAGAGTTGGACAGTTCCAAAGTTTGAATTCGGAGCTACAAGTGCGATCTGGAAAGCGAAATATAGTGCGACTAGTGTGTTTTGTGACTATAGTGTCTTAGTGAAAATACAGTGTGAGTGTTCAATTTACTTAAAAGTATCTTAAAGATAAATCCAGTGCAGTTTGTTTACATCAGAACAACTGCTCTTAATAGTATTAATTGACATTATTTTGAAGTTATGTCCCTCTTGTGTGGATTTGTATAAATATGGAAAAGAAACGAAAGATACATAGTGAGTGCAGAACATTTAAAGAACAATGGGGATATCAGTATTTCGTGATTGAGTCAAGTAATAAGGCAATGTGTAAAATTTGCAATTAAACAATATCAGTCCTCAAAGAATACAATATAAAACGTCATTATAAGACTAAACATTCTCAGAATTACTGCAAATTTACAGAAAACCTACGATTAGAAAAATATCAATCATTGAAACACGGGTTGAAATCTCAACAATAGTTGTTTACGAAAGTAAATGCTGAACAAGAAGCAGCAACTCGTGCTAGTTTCCGCGTGGCTCATTCAATAGCGAAACATGAGAAATCATTTACTAACGGCGAATTAATTAAGGATTGCAGCAGCAGCAGAAATGTGCCCAGTAAAAGCTAATTTATTTAAAAACATCAGTTTGTCAGCAAACACTGTGGCTGGAAGAGTAGATGACATTGCAGAATATATTAACTCAATTGTCTGACAAAAATCGACACTTAGAGTGGTTCTCTTTGGCCCTGGATGAGTAAACAGATGTTTCAGATACTGCTCAGGTGTTACTTTTTATTCGAGGGATAGATAAAAATTATGAAGTGTATAAAAAGCTTCTTGAAGTTCACAGCATTCACGGCACGACCACTGGAGAAGATATGTTTACAGGAGTTGAAAATGCTGTTCAGAAAGACAATCTTCAATTGAAAAACTTGAAGTATATCACTACTAATGGTGGCAAAAATATGTGTGGAAAAAATAATGGTGTCTTGCTCTCATATCAAAGGCCGTAGAAAATGACGGTGGTTCAAAACCATTAATCGTTCATTGCATCATTCATCAACAGTCTTTGTGCAGAAAATGCTTGGATAAGTTTTAAAGCCAGTCATGTCAGCTGTCAATTATATCAGATGCGAGTTTATTGAAGAGATTGGAGAAAATGACTTACCATATTATACTGCAGTACGCTGGTTTAGCTGCAGAAAAGTTCTAACGCGATTTTTTGAGCTCCGATCAATAATCGAAATTTTCTTGAATGAAAGAAATCGTCCTGTGGGTGAGTTACAAAACAATGAGTGGTTATGGAAGTTATAAATATAAATATAAATAAAATCCTTTAGATCCGTTTTCGAAAATATATTTGATGTTTTAGTTAACCTACCATTTTTCAGGTTGTTCTATTTCCAAGAATTTTTGTTCTAACTGTAGAACTTAAGAAGTTTTTAAAAGCTCATGAGAATGACCGAGATTTAAAAGTAATTCTTGATCTTAAGTAATAGCTCCTGCTAAAACTGGCAAAACAATTATAAGCATAAAAGCTGTAAGCAAGATAGACCAAACAAATAAAGGCATTTTATGTAATATTTGAAAATGTAAGTCTGTCGGATTGACGGTGTTTGAGTAAACTTTAGGTTCAAATTTTCAAAAATGTATGGGAGCTTTCGATTAGCATAAAGTGTATAAAATTTATAACATAAACGTTTCTAATATGCAGTTTAGCGTTAGCTAAAAGATACCAAATATTTTTTAAAATACTATTGCCCGAATGAATTCTTAAATAATCTGCAAATTTTGAATTTCATCAAAATCGGACAAGCTACCTACACATTTATACCACCTAAACGGACATTTCTGTTAAAATCTCAGAATTTTGAAGGCAATTAATATTTCTTCCTATACCTATACTACGCGATCTTGTGACATATTCTGTACAACAGAAAATTTGATTTTATTGTTAAACCCACAACCCGAATATTATCTATTATATGAATGTTTTCAAATAGCCTCTGTTTCGAAAATCGACAACTTAGGTAAAAGATACATAACATTTAAAATTGTACTTAGAATACGATATATGAAGTTGGTATTTTTTTTACATCTCCTGAGAGTAATATCACTGGGATGTGTTTCAGAGAAAGTATCTGAAATCAGACAGCGCATTGAGAGGATAGTATAGTTTAAGTTCGATTTCTGTTAAACACTGTTTTAGTAGTTTTCAGTCTAGGAAATATGATAATGAAATTGTTGTCTAATTAAACTTCCGAGTTATTGGAGGAAATCTGTTAGACACTGCAAAATTTGAATGCACCAGACATGTACACAGTATAATGAAGTATGCATTGGCAAAAGGGGTGCATGAGCTTTGTGCGCGTGACTGAGACAGATAAGGGAACGCTGCTTCAGGAATTCCTATTATCTGTAACAGACAGACAGCGTCCGCCTCCGTCACATGTACTCCAAGATGTCCAGTAGAGCTTAATAATTTTGCAGTAACCATGCAACAATTCAGGACATATGTATGCGTCGAAACAAAGGAAAGCTATAAAAACGCCATTCGTGGCCCAGTTAACAATTGTAGGGAACAATACACGGTCGGAAAGATACTACCCCGTGTGTGGCACTCGATTATAGCCACCATGAAATTAACATTTCGCGCAGAATAGATTAACTACGTGTTGCGAAAAATAACCTCCTATTTAGTTATCTATCTTCGAGGCTGAATAAAACTCCGAAACTAAACTGGTAGCGCAAAGTATTGACGCTCTGATCTATTCATGTAACCAAAGAGATATGATAGTTTCACACGAAGTGATATAAGCTGGTGGTATGGACGTCGTGATAGCGCATCTTCCGGTTTTGTATCTGCAGCGTTGAGCGGAATCGAATCTGGATCGTACATGTCCTACTGAGGATTTTAAGAGGATGTGGCACACGATTAGGAAGAATGCTCATGCATAAAGTTCCAGCGGCACAAGTCGCCTCATACTTACAAATAAAATACGTCCGACACAGATACGAGGAAAAATTTAATACAAATCTAATTTCTCTATAAAAATGCGGATACATGTTTTACTTTGTGTTGAAAACGGCGGCTATAAATTATGCCGTAGGGTAAAACAACAGGTTACAAGGGCTAAACCAAGCATAGAAGGTGTACTGAACCATGTAACGTAAAACATAAACACGAGCAGGGTTTACTTTTACAAGACAACAGTTGGTAGATTAAAAGTAAAATGTAAGTGATAAACTAGCTAGAAAATTAATGTCCCGCTGCAGTTGCATGTAGGCACGCTATTTTTATGGCACGGGATCGCTTGAAAAAGATCTGAAAATTAGGTCATTCCGCGTTGTGGCTAGATAATTCAATCAGCGCTTCAAACAATCCAACACGCAATGTCTTTTCGACTTACGTCCTTAATGGACCGGATATTATGACCGATGTTCGTTCACTGGACGAGGTGGAGTTGTTTTGATCCCATAATCCTCACAAACTAAGATTTCGCTTCTTTATTCCCAGACCATACATCACTGTGACAAAAATTCTTCCATTTATTCAGCCCGGTATATCGCATGTTATACTTCTTCTTCAAGTGCGTTATCTCTCACGAGACGTAGCGATCTTCTCTCCTATGCCTATGTTGCGCGTTTAAAGTCTCACAGACATAGAGGACCTACAGCTTAACGTGGGCTCCGAATCACGGGTAGTGTAAATACTTCTACTCCAGAGAAGATTTACTTACTTATTTACTTACTTACATACTTACGTACTTACTCCTTAGTGCTACGGTCCACAAGGGGTCATGACCTCCCGAAAGGGTTTCTAGGCTGTTGTTTTACAAGATGCGGTCTTCACTCGCGCCTCAACTTTTGGTATGATTGCCGAATGGGGGGGGGTTACTATTTACTCTTTTCCATTCTTAACATCGGATACAATTTTCTCTACTCTTTTCTGTTAGCTGCTTTCTGCTTCCATTGGGTGACTCCAGCTGTTCTTAGGTCCTTGTCTACTTCTTCCTTTCATCTTAGTCTCGGTCTACCACTGCTTCTCCTACCTTCCGGTTTGCTTCACAGATCTTCTTTGGTCCTCTTGTTTGTTGCATTCGCTCAAAATGTCCCAGCCACCTTACCCGCATGCTTTTAATCTCGTTGGATATGCTTGCTTCTCCGTACTATGTCCTGATTTCATTACTTGTTAAGATGCGCCACAAACCGTTCTCATTCACTGCCCCGTATAGCTTTCTTAATATTTTAAGTTCTCACGTGTCCAGCTGTTTACGTTCATTCTGTGTTAGACATCAAGATTCCGCCCCATAAGTCACTACCGGTTTTATCACAGTCTGGTACACTTTTACTTTATTTTTAATTGATGGCGTTTTTGAGGTGATTACATCCCTCAGCCCGAAATAACATCTATTCCCCGCCGAAATTCTAACCTTCAGTTCGTCTTCTATGTCGTTTCTTTCATTAATTATTGAGCTTTAGTATTTGAAATTTCCAACACGTTCATACCGATTTTCGTTTACTGCAGTTTCTTTTTGCATCTGTTTACATCTTTTGTGGTAATCATATATTTTGTTTTAGATACATAAATTGTAAGTCTTTGGGTATCTGCTACTTGCTCCATATATTTGACAACCTCTGTCAGTTCTTGTGTTGTTCTACTTATTATGTTGATGTCATCAGCATATGCCAGTAGTTGACACTGTCTATTATAGATTGTACCTTGTAACGAATTCCGCGCCTGGTTGGAAGCAACCCATTTTGAATTTTACATTTCGGAAGACAAGGTAGATTTATGCGCATATTAGCGGAGTTTCGAAAAATTGAGGGGGAGACAAAAATTTTCTACGAAGTCGAGGAACGAGGACGATTGAGTATTGAAGTTGATCGGACATATACGTGTAACGTGTGTTATTATCGTAATAAATCGTTCGCGATTTGAAAAATAGATTTCCGATTTGAAACATCACGGTACAGGAGGGGTTCCTTGGTTGTGGAAATCAAAACTCCAGGAATTAGTCATTCCAATCTAGTATCATCAATCAAGCTGAGAGTTCTTTTTTTGCCAGTTTACCAGCCACTGGCAAAATACGCTTGGGTGGAAAGTCTGCTGATAAGGTTCACTAAGACCACAGGCATTGTCAAGTCCGTTGGGCTAGTTTTTTCCTTCAACCGCTCCAAGCGCTGGCGTCGGTGATAACATCGTGAAACCTGCTTGCAGAGATAGACAACATACTTGCAACAGGGAAGTGAATTAATATTATTTCACGCTAATATTTGTGAGGACGGAACATTTGTAAATTTATGATTGTCTTATTTTATTATATAAACAATTTTCGCTGACGTGATTGTAACAGGGGTTTGTAATGTTGGGGAACTAATTAAGCATACATATACTTTAATTCTTATTATACTTTTAATTTATTATATTGGGGAACAATTTTAAGTGTTTATGTATAGGGTACTCCGAGAGTGGGACGACATTGCGTTTTTATAGTTTTCAGTTGGAATTGGTCGGTTTTGTCCGCGTGATTTCGCTTCGCGAGGCCTCTCGAACGTGATTTTCCGTTAGTTACCTAAGATTTTGATTTACAAATAAGCGCAGTTACTGTCCTTCATTTGTTTGAGTGTTGGCCGAAGTTTATTTAATTAATTCTTTTCTACGTAAAATTGGGACTTTATTTATTATACTGGTGTGTTGGGTTATTCTAAAATTAAACGAGATTTGGTTGCAACCTGTCTTTTCATTATCGACGATTTATATAACCTAAGTTTACATACGAAGAGCTACGAAAATAAGGTAGGTGATTAGCCATCTAGAGGGTCCGACTTCCCATATTACACCTCGGACGATGTTAGTAAATGTATAAGTCGGTGGCGCCTATTATTTATTTGTTTAGAATCCACTCCATCTTCGATTGGGTTTCCCGGGATACTAACATTATCAAGTTATTAATTTCCTACTGGAGCAAGGGCGTAGCATCGAGAGGGTTTTTACACTTCATCGATAATTTTACCAAATTAAAAATAGGCGTGACAACCTCCTGGGAGAAGATTTACTAGGCAGAATACCTCGCTGGTTTTTCCTTGCCTTGCGAGGGTACACGACCGTTAACAATCCGATGTTCCGGTACTGGGAATTGAACCCAGGACCTTCAGCGTAAAAGTCTAACGCGCTAACCTCTAGTCCACAGCCGCCTCGCATGTTATACATTTCCGTCTATTTCTTTCAATACGTCATCAGTCCGGATATCTTCCAACCGACAACCATTTCCAACATGAATTATTTTGAAGGAATCGTTCATTATTCATTCTTGTCTGACTACTTAAACATTCAACATTACTGTTTGTTCGATACAAAATTTAGCGGATTGTGATTCAACATTTATTCTCTTGTAATTGAATTAATCTAAAGCGAGATGAAATATACTAACAAATGAAAAAAAAAAAAAACGCGGAGGGTCAGTTTTTACAATGATCTTGTCGGAAATACTATTGCAGTAACTGTGTTGGGTGACGACGGTAGCTGCCAATTTTTCACGTGCTCTGCATACGATAGTTTATACAAACTGTTCGCGTTGCTTCTCAATTCCCAGAGTTACACTTTCCCTTTAATCGGGCATTATTTCGATACTTGTTTCCTGAGTTTTTCAAAACTTTGTAGAACAGTTCGAATATTACAGACAAAATAATATCCTTGTAGCTGGTTTTCACATCTCTTATCCCTTTTTTGCTTCTATCTTAAGAGATTAAAACTTATAGTTGACGATTCCTTTATAACTTCATAAACAGTTATGCTGATATTTCTAATCTTTTCTCTCAAAACTGTTGTTGCTTTACATCGTTTGCTGCAATTGAATTAATTAGCAGCGAGGAAAATAGACGAAAAAGTATATGTTCCACAAATACAAGAAAGGAAAGATAGTTTAACCGGTTGATCTGTAACTAGGAGGCTGTTAATTCCACGAAATTGCTTACACTGATGCATGTTTAACTGTATTTGATCGTTTTAGGTAGGCTGACCATTATATTAAGTGGTATTTCTTATTATTACCATAAATGGTTAGATTTCTCTCATTAACTTAAATTTGATTTTATGCTTCAGAACTATCGAGTTTTTTACTTAACGGCGAAGTCCGAACGATGAGCGATGAAAGATTCTCGATATT
>JABXWE010105583.1:0-16061 GCA_014611495.1 Limonius californicus | reverse complement strand
AATGTTATTGGCGTAACCAATCCGAATATTATAAATTATGAGCTAGCTGAGTTAAAAATTAAAAATTGAATTGAGATTAATTATATTAGTAAAAATAAATACACAGCAATATATATAATATTATGTTTTTACTATGTTATTTTGGCTTCTTTATACTTAAATTACATTTAAAAGGATACCGTTTTTGATGTTGAAATCTAGATTGTATCTGAAATTGAGATTATTTAACTTAGTTGTTATGAAAGCTATGCTATATGAAAGGTAATTATGATTATAAACGATAAATGTAAACCTTATTAGTATAAAAAGGTAGTTTCCAATCTTAGGATTGTGCTACGATGTGACTTATCAGTGTTCAAAGTGAAGGTTTCTGTGGATATTCCGTAGTGAATAGTAGCGGGGACGTCTATGTTCCATAGTGATGACGAATTTGGGGTGTCCTGGGCAGTATTGTGGGCCTGAAATGTAAAATTGCAATAATTTTGTATTTATCTTTTGTAGATATGTTTGTATTAAGTTTGATTTGTGATTCAAGATGTTGTTATTGTTGTAAATAGTTTTTGGGTTACATAAGGGATAATATCGTTAAAGTCCCAATGACTCATAGTGGGAGAGATTGATTGAATAAATATATAATAAAACACACTGTCGATTCCCACAGGAAATATTTAATGAAGAAATGTAAAATAATTTGTGTTAACGTTTTCAAGCAAACATAAGGGAAGTGTTGAGGTATCTTGGTTTAGTTAAATTATGTTGTTTATTTTCAAATAAAGAAAGTTAAGTGAAAGGATAAATTTTGAGGTTATAATTTGAATTTTGTTAATTATTTTGTTGTTGACAAATATGGATGATGTAAATGTGTTTAGGTGGGTTTATTAATAATTAAGGAATCTATTTTTACTAATTTTAAAGCCCAATTGTTTAAATTTGGGTGTATTTGAATTTTTAACAATTTTTTGTCATAAATATTGATATATCGGATATCAAAAGATTCGAAATTCTGTAAATATTATGATTCTGAATTTTGTTTATTAATTTGTAATTTATTTGTTGTAATATGCAAATTTAAAGTATTTGAAAACATATGATGATCTAAAAGATAAGTTTCTCTGTGGCCATTGGTCCATTTTAAAATTGTAAATTATTTTTGAGCATAATTTTGGATTTTAATCGGTTCTAGGTGCTTGATGTGGAAGCACACGTTTATATTCGCTTCTAATTTAAGAGTTCAAATTGTTTAGGGCGATAATAGCAAATTTTGGGCGTGGCCAAGTTTTGTTTATAATTAAAGTTGAGGTTATAGCTTATTTATGTTCAACGAGGTTTCATTTAGTTTGAAAGTTAACTTATGTGAAGTATTTGTTTTGTTATCTAAAATAATAATAAAATTTACCTAATTTTAAATTCTCCGAAAGTGTTTATTTTACTCAAAAGGTGCCTGAAAAGTAAATCAATTAAAATCAGTAAAAGGTGTTTTCTGTTGGATTAATATACTGAAGTTACTTACCCGCATTACTTGATGCACTTCTACAAAATTATTGAAGTGTTCCCTTCGATACTAACACAGTTTGCGAAATAGCTGGAAGAATCGCATCGTCAACGGTTTTCTGGAAAGCAGCGAGGAACCGGTAGATTGGAAATGACCGCATCGAGGCCGAATTAATGCAAGCATTGCATTTTTGAGGAAGCATGCTGTAAAGTCCGTTCCAAAATCATTGGAATGTAAGATAAGTTCACAATTATTTTCTGTATGTATTTGTTTCATTAGTTATTATAATTATATGAACCCTGAAATTTTTTATATAAGAAGATATGCTGATGTAAAGTGAAATTTAAGTTCTTTGTTTGATATATAATTGATTTTAATTTAATTATGGGCGCTACCAACGTGCATTTAATTTACGAAATTTATTCATGTAACAGGAAGTTGCAAAGTTTATAATTATTTTACATTTTATTTATAAACAACTTTCAAGCAATATATATATATATATATATATATATTTCGTATGGATGCTAGACTGCAATTTGTGTTACAATATAGATATAAATATAACTAATAAGCTTTAAGATATAGGAATGAATATGTACGTCAAGAGCAAACGTATGTAGGACACAGCCATTATTAACAATTATCACATTAAATCATAAAGCTGGGACTTTGTTTACTAGCTATTCTACTCCACTGGGGTGGAGCTGGTGGATGTCGTCAATGAGTCCATCGTACGCTCTTTCCGGGCATTCACTAACTACGTGTTGTATTGTAAAGTACCGAAATATGCTGTATAAAAGATTTAATGAAGCATATGATACATGTAAATAGGTAACATGTTCATGACATATAAACAATTAACACTCATATACAAAGTGCTCACACAAGATTTAAATAATAAACATATAAAAATTTTATTTTACAAAGCCATCCATCGAGCTTGTTCCTGATCATCTTCATCCAGCATCAGCGCCTGCATCGAGTTCCTGCATTCTGACCTTGTTGGCAAAACCGGCCGGTTTTGTCGGCTTGATAATCTCTGCAGGAGTGGCAATAGCAGGCAGCTAAGAAATCGGCTTCTCGGAAGTAGTGGGCGCGGTGGAAGCCACAAGATCCGTGAATGCTGCGATTTCAACTGGGCTAGCCGTTGCTGTCAGCGGTTGTATGGCGGCAGCCTTAAATGACTTGCTGATCTTCCAGCGCGTGATCAATATCTCGACTTCCGATTGTGTGTGGACACGCCTTGCCTTCTTAATGATAACATTAAACCTTGTTTCTTGGTCGCGTTTGTGCACCTCGAGGTTGTACTTCTGTAGTCGCTTCTGGGTGATGGCTCCGAGTTGTTACAGGAAACCGCCACGGAACATCTCGTAAGAGTTGAAAAACACGCTGTACGTTTTTGAACCACTCCTGTGCCTTTCCACGGATTTTCTTAGTGATATTGCTCGCCTTTCCAGAACACCTCTATGTGGAACAGGAAGTCCTCCGGATCCGTCGTCGAAGAAGACAGGCAGGTAAAGTTCTGACAAAACCTGTATTAAACGGATTTGCACATAATCCATTAGTTTATGTTAAGTTGGGCGCCATTAGATTTTGACTGCAGTTCCGGAACTGGGTGCGACTGTATCTGTTGGGCAGCTAGGCAGTCCTGGTTACAAAGCGGACGATGGGCCGAAGTCCTCCGGGCTTCTCGGCAGCTGTCATCATCAAGCCCCACGTTGGGCGTCAATTAGTATCCGGGGGCGTTTTGGAAGCAACGCGAAGCACCCACTCTCGAAACACCCAACAGACACATAATAAGTAAAGTAACGATGTATACTGTATAAAAGATTTAATGAAGCATATGACATATAAGCACTAGTCCAAGCAGGAGTAATAAAATGTTCACGTATTATAAACAATTACTACACATATACAAAGTGCATACATAAGATATAAATAATAAACGTATACAAATATAATAAATGATTATTAAGACTTACACTATAACATTAACACACGAAATAAAAAACAACTAAGAGGTCCTAACTTAAAACTACACAAATGTCTAACGAGCACGAAACGAAAAGTCTTAAACACATTTACTGGGAAAATATCTAACGAAAGAGCAGAATCCTCGGGCTGCGGGCAAACACTGACGGTTTCCTAACAGGCTTATTATCGAGACCCCAATCTGCCGTTCCTCGAATCTACTGACCCGCAACAAGGTCAGAATGCAGGAACTCGATGCAAGCGCTGGTTCTGACTGGAGATGATGATCAGGAACAAGCTCGATGGATAAGACGATTTCCAGGGGTTTTAAAGGGCCTGGGGTGAAGAAAGGGCGTTCTGATAGACCGAAGAGGCTGACTAATCGCAGAAAATACTGGAGAAGTGCGTCCGGTAACAACTTGTATAAAATAATATACCTCTCCACATTACTCTGCAGAGCACTATATTGGGAATTGCTAGATATAAAACGATCCAAAATAACAGCAACAGAAATAAGATACCTACGAAAAGTGCTGGACAAGACAAGAAGGAATAGAGTAAAAACAGAAATGTAAGAGACCAACAACCAGCACACAGTGAAATAAAAAAAAATCAATTAAAACGGTACGGACACATCAAGTGCATGGGTATCACAAGATATGCCAAGAAAAATTCAATTTTGTCTTTTGATGGTCATATTAATGCAAATGTAATGCTGCAGTCATTGCTCACAATATTCAGGGCCGGTTCTGGCAGAGGGCCAGCGTGTGCCACGCACATGGGCGGCCAAAATCTTAATGATTTACAAAACTTGAAAAAACAAAATTCAACTCGAAAAACGAATAATAGCGTGTAAAAATAATTATAACAATAATCAAGAAATAAACAATTCATTTCCGTACAAGTGTCGAATACTATTTGAAACAAAATTCGAAATAAAAAACTTCAAGTTTGCCCAGTCCGTAATACAGATTGCAATCCATCAAAATACGAGGTCATCTGTTTGTTTAACGGTCCAACAGAAAGTTTAGATAGCCACGTAATTTGGCAAAATTAAGTTAGAAGTAAGTTACCTATCTAATTTCCACGATTCAAATTATAAGTTACTCTTGTTTTATCCGAAGTAAAATTAGCTTCTATATTCTAAAATCTAACTTATCAGTTTTGTGCACAAACGAAACCTGCTCAAAATTTTGCCATGATTAACATGTAACCAATCAGAAAAAAAACGTTAAAGGATTTTTTTATGATTAATGGTGTACATTGATGATATTTTTATTTAGTTATTTCCACTACATCTCGAGCCTACGTAAAAAAAATAATTTTTTACGGCTCTAAAATTAATTTTTTCATTAAAAAATTTTTGGGCGTGAAAAAATATTATTGCGTTACAAATTATTAATTGAAATTAAAAAATAAAAATTAAAACAATATTGCGTTTAGTATGGAGGTAGACTCTACAGTTAAATCATAATAAATATATGTTTTGCAATGATAGTCATAAGATAACACACTTTACCTGTAAGTCCAATTACAAAAGGCTCACTAGGAACAAATTGCTTCCGTTTAGCTGGCTTAAGCAATGTACCGAGGAGACGCTTGCGTACAGTGCTGGAACTAATTTTTTCTTCAATAAGATTCTGATATGGTTCATCTATTAATTCAACTGGCAAGACATCCAAAAGAGGTAGATTCCTACTAAGTCGAACTGTATAAGAACAAATAAATGCTTAAACAATTGCTATAAAAACAGTTAGTAGCTAATAGATATTAAATAAACCTGTATTAATTTTCTGCCCTCCATGAATGGTTTCTGCACTAACAACTAGTAGTTCCATGGAAGGATCGTACTGTGTGGGTCCAAACGTATCTGTTATGGGTACCAGTGATATTTCTAATTCTGGGCATATATCGGCAAGAAAATTGCGTACTGCATTCATTCTCACTTCAAGAGGTTCAATCAATTCCCATAATGTTTTACCTGCAACATTGTAAAATTATGTATTGAATGCCAGTGAGCTTGTATGACACGAAATTTGGGCCACTTAGTACAACTTACATTATTTATTTCATTTATTAATTTAAACAAATATTTGATATCATTTTACTTCATTATTAATTTTTGGAAAGCTATTGTAATAGGTATTCCTAATGCAAAATGAAAAATACTTTCATGCTTGCATGCTGTTAAATTAAATTATATCCACGATAAATCTGATTTAAAAATCTGATCTCTTGAATATGTTATATTTTGAAGCACAAAGTCATTTACTGATTTGTTTAGATATTAAAACGAACTCGTATCTAGAGTCTTTGGATATGCACACAATCATGATTTCGCTGTTAATAAAAATATCATACATTTATCAAGGTGTATCGCGTGAACATTAAATTGTTTTCGCATGTGCTATGTTCACACTTGAAACCGCCAATCAGTATATGCTTTTACAAAGCTAAAAATCGCAATCAGTTTCCCCCTATGCCACGGCATACCTTGCATACTGTATTTAAGCTACTGATTACAGCATTGAATTACTTCAGGAAAGAGTACTGTTGATGAGTATGTTATGTGTACATTTTTGTGTTAAGTTTCTTGACCTTGTCAGTTTTGAATTTCTTTATTTCGGGTCATTTAGGGAATTTTAAATAATTTTGTAAGTGTAGATGTAAATTTTGGATTTCTGAGTTTCCTGTTGGGGAAATTCTTGAGGACTTCCTTCTTGGCTTTCACGAAGTGCAGCTGTTTTGCTGGTGATGTGTGAGGTTGATTAATTAAAGATTTATATCTGCGAATATTTCGGATTCAGTTAATCATCCTGTCCTGAAAGAGAATTTCTGCGTTATTTTGTTTAATATTTTGGTGATTAAATAAATTCTGGAGGGTTTTATTGCCCGATTAATTACGTTACTAGTACCCATCAATTACGGTCGCCGCATGGTTTGTTGTAGTGTAAAAACGCACTTGGGGCCGTATCTCTGAAGCTGCCTGTGGACCGCTTCCTTGTAGCCGATCTTCGTTATCTGGGGTGTAATGTTTTCCGCGCCTAACAACAGTCAACCCGTTTTACATATATAGGAAAGTTATTATTTCGAAGTTGGTTCAGGCAAGCCGACGCAGTACGGGTTTGAGTTTAAATTTTGGGGGGATAGGAGATTCTAAAAGGCAGTTTCCGTAATTAAGTCAGTGGGTTAAACATTGCCAATCTTGCCGGACGTTTATTGTGAATAGTGAATTTTTATTGAAATCGTTTGTCGATTGGGAATTAGTTTTCCGCTTTGAGCATCACTTCACAAAGGAGCTTTTCCCATAGTTGTAGGGAAAAAATTCTCCAGGAAATTATTTTCCAATATAGAATTTACTCCGGTAAAGAAGATTTGTTTTGGGATATGCCAGAGTCCATCAACTGGTGAGTTTGTTATAACCAGAAATCATTGTCTTATCGTAATCTCCAGAACTTATTCCTAATCTCAAATAAAATTTAAATAGGCAAAAAGTCGTACATCGGGAGTTCCAGAAAATTAAGACGCAGTAGAAAAACTCTACATTCATACGTAGTGCGAAAATTGACAAGCTGTCCTGGTCCAGTAATCTTGTGGGGTTTTTCCCGAACCGAGTGGACACCTGGATCTATCACTGGTGTATGGGCGAGCTGATTGCAGCGGATCAAGGGAAGTGCAATTTTCAAACACTGTATAACCTTGTTTTATTGTTCACGATTTCGTGATATCTATTTAAGAATTAATTTTATTAATTGGTTGGGGTCAACCATTGTGTCATTGGGATTTAATTGGGGGTTAAGTGTACCTAGGGGATACGATTGTAAAATTACATATTCCAATTTTACGTACAGCAGATATACAGGGTACTCCAATAGGGGTTTGATATTGCGTTGTAAGGATTCACGTTTTAACGATAGTTGTAGATCGTTGCTTACGGCCATTTTCGTGACGCGAAGGCCTTCGGAGTTGCGGAATGCGCTAAATATTTGCTAACATATAGTTGTATAGCGCTATACCGGTCCTACAAATTGTTTGAGTTTGCCAAGTTAATTTTCGTTATATTCCGGAAGAGTAACGTAAAATTGGGACTTCAATATTTTAGTTAAATTATTGTTCTACACAGAAATGGAAAACTGTGAATGAGTTTTATTGATTTGTTAAGTAAACAGAGATTTGGTTGCAACTTGTGTTTTATTTGACTACGAATTATTTGGATTTAAGTCTACGTAAAGGATAGATATCATTAAAGTAAAGGTAGGTGATTCTTTTCTTGGGGTCCGACTTCTCATTTACTACCTCGGACGATGCTAGAAGATTAAAAAGTCGGTGGCGCCTATTAATTAAAATTAATTGTTTTGAACCTACTCCTTCTTCGATTGGGTTTCCGGGAATCTGGCATCTGTTATTGTGTAATTGTCTACATAAACAGTGGCGGAGTGATGAGGTTGTTTTTGTAAGTCAAACAATTTTTGTAAATTCTAAAGATTAAAGGTGTGACAGGGGTCCTCGACGAGAGAAGAGTTTGTCTGTTTCGGAAGCCGTATTCGTCCTTCCCGAATCACCTGGCCGTTCCTAAAGAAGAAGTCGTCTTCGTAAACCTGGGGAACGATAGCTTTCGGAATCGCTGTGATTAAGCCGTTTGGACACTTTCAGAAGCTCAGGTTAGAATTTATAACTTTGTTCTCTTCGATCGTGGAACTTTGTTAATTGAAGGACGTGGGGTAGTCCACAATTTTTGATCGTGTATAACCTAGAAGAAGGTCTGTCTGTTATTTGTTTTGTCCGAGTACTGTGAATTAGAAATTTTGTAGTTTAACCTTATATTTCTGTTGTCATTGTATTTAGTAACAAATTATTTAGTTCACTTACCGTCATTTATCAACCAGGTGTAGCAGAAGTAATCACTTACGTCTGTGTTATTTCTTTGTTTACATTTTGCTGTCAGCTGTTTTCATTACATTTCATTTTTGTTTATTTTGTCGTAGTGTATATTGACCCGGCTGTTAAAGATTGGATATTTGGGAAATTATTGCAATTCATTGCTTTTATAATTATTTTACGAGAAAGGGGATGCGGATTTGGTTTTATTTTGATCGCTGATCGAATTCCCGGTAATGCGTCTCGGGTATTTAAACGCTGTATTGTACAAGGCCTTGCATAATTTTCCCCAGCGTGCGGAATCTTCCGATTGCGGTAATTAAAATTTTGGTATATTATTATATTTGTATTTAGACCTGTTATGTTATTCAGATCAGTCATTTAGGGGTATAATCCGCTGAACTGTTCCTCCTTGCTTTCTTACGTCATATTTAAGGAACGTATTTTTGGTTCCTTTCGTTCGTCAGTCTCCCAAAATCTAATTTTATTTTAAACTTTGTAAGTTTCTTTAACGTTACAACTTGGGCTTCATCCAAGTGTGATTCAGTGGCTTTTATTATATATAATTATCTACAGGGTGTACCATTTATTTGGTCATATTTTTTATATTGATGTTTATTGGATATATATACAAGGTGTATTCCTTTACTTTGGAGTTATATTATATTGTATTATATTTAATTTGTGGTGGATTTATGTACAGGGTGTTTGCATACTTTTAACCAATATAATTATTTTCAGTATTTACTTAATTTGTTGCGTTTTATTGTGTCTTGTTTCCTTGTTTATGTTTTTGTTGGAACCGTTGAAGTTCGTTCTGCGAGGTAAGAGTTTACCCTTATGTGGATTCGGTAAGGTAGGTCTGATTTATCGCCGCACGACGACTGGTGAAGTAGAATCCTGGCGCCCTTTGAAGATTGCAGTTTGAAGATCATTTTCACCCACCCCGTGTCGCAGACTGAGAGAGCCGTGGTGAAAACACCGATAATTGCAGTAAGTTACCCGTGGGTAGAATATTTCGGTGTTTCCAAATTTGTTACCAGAAAGTGTGTTGGTCTTGTCAATTTGTCTTGTTGTTTCCCCATGCGCAGGTTTTTGGTAACAAGTAGCTCTCTTGCATGTTATCAATCTTTGTCATAAAAATGACGGAATGTCTTTATAGTGACAGATTGTAAATATTTTCATTGAAAGTGGAATAAAAAATTATTTATGTAAAAGTAGAATCTATTGGTACCAGCTGCATACACCCTAATGCAAGGGATTTACTATACAGAAACAAAAATATAACCTTCAACCCCATTACAAATTTGACGATGATTAATCAAAGTGTACAAAACAACTGGAAGCTTATTTTGACTTGAATAACACAATACTAATTGACTGTTAATGCAATGAGAAAACTCCCTTTAATAACTTTAGTTTTGTTAAAATTTGTGTTTTTAGATACTTAAAGCTGGCACATTTCGATAATGAATCAAGTGGAAATCTTTAAACACACAATTTTTCCATTTTATTATTTTAGATAAGAATAGACAGCACCAAATTTCGTTTTCAGCAAAATTAGATACATTAATAACTATTAATTGTTTAGAATGTAGTTTGTAGCAAACAATTATTTATAATAAAACTGAAGGGGAATCTTTTCTCATCAGTATCTGCTTCACTAAAACTATATTTTTGTTGCTAATATTCAATATATTGATGCTATATTACTTTTATTTCCAATAATAAACAATAAGCTATGCTACAACAAAGAAAACAACTTGCAGGAATTTTTACATTAAAACTCACAATTTCCTTCAGCTCCTTAAACATTACAATATGTGTATTCTTAGTCTACACTTACTTTGTAACATATTTTCCTCTGTAACACCAACAGTGATCTTGTCTGAAGACCTTAAAGCAGCCTCACTTAATAAAACTTTATGAGCTAGATGTAGTCTGTCAAATGTGCCTCGCACAACAGCATGCTTGTATGCTTTCTGGTGCGTCTTCTCACTCACCGAGAATTCATCAGATGTATTATTGTTGATAGTCACAACACTGTATTCCTTAGCAATATTTTTTATTCTAGTTCGTAAAAATTCATGTGTCTCATTTTGATTATAGATTTTATCCAAAATTACTAATTCAATTTGTTTGTCGGTGTGCAATTTTGTTATGTTTTTGTATTTCAATGCTGATAAAAGAACTCGGACATCTAAATCTGGACAATGAATTGCAACCTTAAAGAAAAAAAAACTGTTATACAAAATGAATGAATTAATTAATTCTCTTAATCTAAGCTCTGAACATTTCTTAGATAGTAGGTCTCATGTTTACTAATATTTAAAAGAAAAGTAATACCAGTGAAACAGGTACCTACTAGTAGTATTTGCTTTATAATAGTATTATAATGAGAGACTATTAGGGCCGGATTTAAGAGTATGCCGCCTATAGGCTAAAGTCCATTTGCCGCCCCCTCTATAGTTCATATTTGCTTAATAATTTGTTTTATACAACAAAAGGATAGAGTTCATTGATGTTTTCATCTTTTTTAAACATAAAGTTCATTTAGTTTAGATAAAACTACAATTTTAATGGTTTACAAAATAAATTATATAATCAAATTAGTTATCTACTTGTTTTTTTTACTTACTTCTTTTAAGATTCGTTAAAAAATGAAATGGGTTTCGAACTTAATGAATTTGTTCTTGGAGATCAGTGATCACTATTTTAAACATTTCATATTTTAATGCTAATGACTATCTTTTGCTTAATTGAAGAACTGTGTTCAATTTGAATTAAGTTGTCCTACACGGTGAAATGAAATTACACAAAATGTAGTTAATTACTGGTTTATTTGTTGAAAAATATACAAACTTCTCTAAAACAACTCACCCCACGTAATCTTCATGTTCAAATTTACATAACTTTCTTACGAGAGTTCTTAATGGCAAAATCGATAATAATGTCCTCATGTGGAAGTGTTTTTGTTGTATTTGCCTCAATACAAAGTAATGAAAGTGAGTTTAACCGTATTTTGGAAATACTAGTTCGCAGATAGTTCTTAACTCTTCTAAGGCAGAAAAAACTGCGTTCTCCTGCGCAATTTGTAGCAGGTATGCACAAACTTATCCTTACAGCAATGTCCAAATTGGGGTAAACATCTTGTAAGGAATTACACCTCAGAAATTTAGAAATTCCTTCCAACGATTTATCAGATAGGTGATCAATACCCATAGCACAGTGCTTTTGAAAGTGGATGCACGCTTCAGTGAAATCCGAATCCAAATCATTTGTGTAGACGTGGTAAAGGTTGGTGGCCTTTTTCCTCAGTTCCTCTTCCATATCTGTATTTTTATCACACAACTGAGTTAAGAAGTAGAATCGGTGTTGAAACTCGTCATAGGCCATTTTTCTTTTCTTGAATTCACAAACAAAAGAGTCTATAATTGGTAAAAACGTGTTTATTTTAAGGTCATCCCTGCCAGTAAGATTAACTTCTCCACTTCGGTCTTCGTCAGGCCAAACTTTTCTTTTTGACTGTCTTTTATTGTCTTTTTCATAAGATGTAATTTTGGCTATATCCATGGCCAATTTCTCAAAGTATTCAAAGTAGTTTCTCTGTTCCGTAAAATATTCTTCAAGAGAGCCATACAAATTTCTGACCAAGAAAACATCCACAGTTCCACTTTGCTAACTTTATGGATTCTGTGAAATACGGTGCTCCAGAAACACACCATAAACGCAGTCTCAAAACGTTCCAATCTTCGAAGTATTCCTCGGGATTCACATCTAGTCGTTGCTTTTTCTGTTGTGTCATTTGAAATTCTTGTCAGAGCAATGTACACTTCTTCCCAAGACTCGTAAACTTTGGCACGCGTCATCTCTTTGCTGACCATCGAGTAGGACACACTTTTTTAATTGTCTTCTTATTCTGATAAGATTCTTCCATAACGCTTGTTAGGCATTCCCATCGCTTTGTAGAGCACGTAAAAAATACATATATTTCATGGAGCAACATGAAAAATGTGCACGCTTCTTCACAAAATTCTGCAGCAGATGATCCAACAAGATTTAGGGAGTGTGCCGCACACGGGTTGAATAAAGCTAAAGGAGTTTTTTTTATTTTTGCTTGCAGACCATTAGAAAGTAGGCTATGTAGGACTAAAACATATTTTTAAGTAACATGTATTCTTAAATTCGTACGGAAAATATTATTAAAGTCTGAAATACTTCATTTTAACTTTTGAATAAATTGCCAAACTGCCGCCCCTGAAAATTTGCCGCTCTAGGCTGCAGCCTACTTAGCCTATTTAGAAATACGGCCCTGGAGACTAAATAATGATTTTAAATTTGAACAAATTGATTACAGACTTAAAATATTTAGATTAGATCCCATACTACATACACTACAGGGGAATTCTCACACATACTTTTTAAGACCAATTATAATAGATTTGTAATTTATAATGTACACAGCGTTTCAACTTATTGTATTTCATGTGTAGTTTGTATTTTCATACAGTAGTACATTTATGTGTAATTACAGTAGTAAATAGAATGTAGCTCATGAAATGGAAATATGCTACGCTGCTATGACAGGCATTATGACAGTGCGTATAACTTCACGAGAGTGCAATTTGGGTTGATTGGATTTTGCAGTTAATCTTTCTATTACAACACATAGAGCCGAATGTGTTACTGTTGACAAGATTACAAAATACAAATGGATTATATATATGTTCCGCTAGGTAGCCTAATTAATAATACTGTTTTAGTACTTACTTGTGAATAAATTCCCCATACTAGTTTGCTATAACTAGCGCACGACGTGAATAAATTGGAATGAAAGGATAAGGGTTCGTTTAATGTCGACAACAGTTGTATGTAAAGCGTATTTTTAATTTTTTCTTGGGCGCTAGACAAGATTCTACCAATACGTTTTGGTTTTGACACTACTAAGAGACATGTTTTCGCCAACATAATGACTTTTGTACGGAGAATTTAATAAAACCATAATTTATATTGCCGAAAAAAAAATAGGTTATGTTTCGTAGTAATACACTTGAACTACCATGAAGTAGACTGTATGAACGTATCAAATTGTTTAAATGATTAACTTATACTTATTTCACATTATTAATTATCATTAAAATACAAATAACCTAAAATAAAGTAGTTTAATAGAAAAGTAAGAATATAAAAATTATCATGAAGTGGGCACATAAATGTGTCAACAGGGGCGGACTTTGGTTTAGTCCTAGACTTTAGGACATCGTTTTTCAAACTATGGTACATACATATGTATGTACCACTAATGGTATGTTACGTTATTTTTGGTGGTACAATTTTGACACAAAATATTTAAACAAATGTTCAGAAAAATGTATTTTAATATTGTAACTAGTACTGTTCCAAGAATTTAGCTTGGCGAATCGAATAAAACGAACAAATAAATTTTATTGCAGTTTTATGTGAATTTTCAGAAACAAAGTCTCATTGGCTTGTCGTAAAGGTTTTAATATTTATTTTGAAACAGTATTTTTGTATGTTACAAAACTATAATAAATGTGGCATCCGGCCCTAAGCAGGCTGTCCCGCCCGAAACAAGGGGCAGATCGCAATCACCCAGCGGCCAGTGAAGACGCACGATCTTACAGTCTTATTGTTCCCGTTTTGAAATCAGTTTAGTTAATATTATTAATAAAGCCAGAGTGTTCCATTTATTGTTATTTAGTTCTTTGAACCCGATTCCGCATAAACAAACTAGGGGAGATCGGGGCTGATTGGCACCAGGAGCGAATCTAAATACTTTTATTCATAAAAACTTAAGATATTACATGATATTTTTCCTATTGTCTAACTTAATCTATTATATGGGCGAGCCATTCTAGGATTTGGTCCTCTTCAGCTCAGGGCATCCCTCCTTCTAGTCACTAGAATCTAGTGGGTCCTTGCTTCGATTTGTGGTAGTGGAGACTGAGATTTTGCTTCCTTCGGTTGGTTTCCTACTGGGGTGGCTGGTTGGATCTTCCTTCGGTGGTGTCATTTATGGTATCTGGAAAATAATTAAAAGAAATTTAGTGTTGCCTGTAATATTTTGGGTGTTCACAATGCTCATACCATTGAGAGAGGGGTAGCTTCAACAAGCTCGAGGAGGTCGTCTCGATGCCACCTGACTAAGGATGATAAACGAAATAGGACAACTGACGCCGGACAACATACTACAGGAGATGCTGGATGGACCAGAAAAATGGAATATTATAGAGACTGCTCTTGTGGAAATATTGAAAATGAAAGAGCAGGAGAAACGAAGGAGATAAGAGGACTGAGATGCAATGTCGAAAGATGGTTTCCGGGGCAGCATACGAAAAGGGGGGGTTTAGTTATTAGGCGACTGGGTCTCCTTCCCAATTGAATCCGACACACCCAGAATATCTGTGTGTCTTTAAAAATTTCCCTTCATTCACTTAAGAAAAAAAAAGATAGTAGATAATTTTGCAAGTAAATATAAATTTGTTCAAGTTGATTGAAGCGTTATCTGTCTGGGGTCAACAAAGGCCAGGAATGATGTTACCAGAAAATAGTTAATTCTTATATATAAATAGAATTTTGTGTGATATCTACATCTATATTAAATATTCAATTTAACTTTTCGCATTGACAGTGCTTTCTGGCAAAATGGACAGGACTTGTTATATTCTCCAATTAATGCTCCGTTAATTATGCTCGAGGGATTTCAGCATTAAATTCGGTACCATATTCGATAATACCCAGATCGATAGTTCGCTGGGATCGTTTATGCAATATTCGATAAGTAGGAACATGCGTTTAAAAAGCATTTTGACTTTATAGATAACCTGGATTTCTGCTAGGTTCTGTGGGCTCTTTAAACAGGAATATCTTCTCAGGAAATTGGTCCAACTGTAAAGTGTTGTGTTTGTTACTTGCAAAACAACTTTATTCTCAAATAATACATACATAAATGTTTATAACACGATGAGCCGTTATTAACGTGTTTATATTCGTCATGGCTGTCCAGAAGTGTCAACTTCGTCTTTCCTTTTCCCCCAGCCCTCATAGGATAAACTACATAAATAATTGTAATTCTTATACACCGTTATAAGTAACCGATTAGAGTATGGTACTTACTGTACGGGGATTATTTGCAATAAACTACGAAATAGATGTGTCCATGATGATGATGATATTTTGCGAAGAGATTACACATTGAGATTTGTTGAAAGTACTACAATGTGATGTCTGTACCTACCGTATCAAGGCTGCCAATGCACAAATCTGATTTTACCCACCTGTATAACGAAATTCCCCAAAATCCCAGAAAATTAGCCGCGAAATTCAAAAACCTTCATAGAAAAAAAAAAGAATAAAAAAATTGGCAATTAAACATTCTTTATTTATTTTTACTCCAAATATTACAGTTTAACATTTTTTTATTTGGTTCAAATGATAAGAGACCCTTACATTTTTTAATACCCTGCTTACTATACAGTGCTTCCCGAAAGTAACGGATAAATTCTACAAAATCGTTGAGAAAAATATTTCAAAAAAATGCTCGGGCACGTCGATTTTTATTTTAAAATTATCATTTAGAGATGTAATTTTTAACCCCCCCCCCATCCCTCAACCCCTAAGCGCTAGCAATTCCAACTTTAAAAATTCAAATAGCAGAGTATCTTTTCTGATACCTCATCTGATAGCTTTCTTTATG